>JACXGK010001360.1:59144-71616 GCA_016801125.1 Novumbra hubbsi | reverse complement strand
AGTTACAGGCTTTTTATGTAACACACACACACTGTGTTCACTGAGGTGGCTAGTTACAGGCTTTTTATGTAACACACACTGTGTTCACTGAGGTGGCTAGTTACAGGCTTTTTATGTAACACACACACACACTGTGTTTACTGAGGTGGCTAGTTACAGGCTTTTTATGTAACACACACACACTGTGTTCACTGAGGTGACTAGTTACAGGCTTTTCATGTAACACACACACTGTGTTCACTTAGTACCTTACTAATTGTTGTTCTTTTTTTTCAGGAGCCAACAAACCCCTAGAGTAAGTGGATTTAGGTTTTTCACAGTTGAATGTTTGGGACTTTCTATTTTAAACTGCCATCAGTTATTGCTACATCACTCGTTTGTGAACTAGATATTTCTCCTGAATGTTTCTTTGTGGTACACAAACTGGTATATAAGGCCTGACTCATATCATTGTGGCAAACAGACACTCATGTACCACACTGAGGCAAACATAGTGTTTTTGATGGGTTGTGTGCTTGCCTATTTTCTGATGATGACTCCAGTGTGTGTGTTGTGCTCTTTCAGGCAGCTGCCTCATTCACAGTGCCTGTCACAAAGCATGGTGAATGAGTAATGCTTAATGTCCTTTTGGAACACAATCAGCCTTACTTTCTCTGCTCACAATTTATTATTAGTGAATCATGCACAAGGTTAAGTCGTGTGTGTGGTTGCTTTTTTTGTTACGTTATTTGGCAGATAGCAGCTAATATTCCTGAAACCTCAATAAGAAACCAATGCGTATCGCAAAGTACCTTTCAATCAACACTTAAAATATTTAGTTTTGTGTGTTTTCCCAGTCCCTTGCATGCTATCAGGTGGTGTTCGTTTAGTTTGGTTTTTTTTATTTTTGACTAGTTACCTGTGTTAGCTGGGCTTTTCACATGTATTGATAACAACACTATTAAGTGCGTCTCCCAGCCTCTAGAGTAACCATGCTCTCTGCACTATGCCATAATGATGGGTGTTTCATCCAACATGTAGCACTTTGTGATAATACATATCTAAAATATTTATTCAACATAACAGGCTTGACGCGGCTGGCAAAGTGTCTTCTTGCTTAAGGGTTGTGTTGCATGAGAGTTTAAAACCCTGTGGACTGTTGAGGTAACACACTCTGTCCTCTCTTGTTACCAGCCACAACAATGGGGTGAACCCCGGCAAAGATTCTAAGGTATGTTGTTTTCTTCTCTCATTCCAGGAAGTCTGTGTCACTGGATTTTTCTTTTTATAAAATGCATAAATAAATGCCCACCTGTGTTTCTTCCCTAGCCACTCCACATCAGAAGCCCCTGGTCTCTTCCCGCGGTCAGCCCTGCTCCTTCAGCCTCCACCAGTGGCCCCATGGACATTGAAACCCTCCCCAGGAGTCCTGGGGGTGGCCAATCGGAGAAGAGGAGGTGAGCCGCTCGCTGTTCTAATACCATAAGAGCGTTAAGCTGCCTAATCCTTCCACCCGGCTGTCATTGGTGCTGGTTGGTGAACACAGCAGCTGCATCAAATCACACCTTTTTCCTCTTTTAGTGCACTGCATTTACTCGGGATCTACAGGGCGCCGGTCAATACTACTGGGCAACTCAGGGTATAGGGTGCTATTTGGGAAGCGTATAGAGGCTCTACCAGCCATGGGTTGTGTAGTGAGGAGACCAATACTTGGCTCATGTTCATTAGGTCCAAAACAGATGAAATTGAACTGTCAAAGGAGAGGGAATTCTCCTACTTATTCAATAAGAAATCCATTTGTTTTTCCACTGAGTACTCTAATGATCATCCGTTTGGCTGAGCTATGTACATCCTGGAGCTCCCAGGACCGAGAATGGTGATAGTGTGTGTGTGTGTGTGTGGTGGGTTGAGGCGGCCGCTACGGTAAGTGACCAGAATGTGCCGGTGATCTGGGCATGTGGGTTGCTGTACATGTTTGGCGGTGTGCTCTAGCCGTTGCTGCCTGTCCTGTCAATACAGCATTGGTGAGAACAATGAACCCGCTTTCTCTTCTAAGAAACGCCCCCATCACTTTTTAGCCTCCTCTTCTATTGTCCTCCAGACATGACCCCTAAGGGGTTACCGTGCAGGGGTCTGTAAACGTATCCAGACATGACCCCTAAGGGGTTACCGTGCAGGGGTCTGTAAACGTATCCAGACATGACCCCTAAGGGGTTACTGTGCAGGGGTCTGTAAACGTATCCAGACATGACCCCTAAGGGGTTACCGTGCAGGGGTCTGTAAACGTATCCAGACATGACCCCTAAGGGGTTACCGTGCAGGGGTCTGTAAACTTATTAAAAAAGATCTGTTGGCCTCTTAGGTAGGTGGGTGTGTCTTGTGTTTGGTAAGCATTGACGATCTGTTCTTATAAGATGAATCCCCATTCTAAATGTATACCTTCTGTTCTAGTTTGATGTACTGAAACCAGACAGGCCTTTTATGTATCGCAAGGTATGTATTCTCCATGTTTTAGATTTGCTTCAACCAATCAATTCCTCTGGGCCGTCTAGGTCCTGTGATTCGGGGCTGGTGACTGCTTCTTTTATGATAAACCAATATTCCATGGTAATGGTTGCTTTCTGTGCATTGATCCTTTTCAATACCAACCCAATTTGTGATGTAATCAACGCTACTTCGGTGACCTTAGACCTCTTTCCATGGCTACCTCCTGTTGTGATGTAATCAACGCTTCTTCGGTGACCTTAGACCTCTTTCCATGGCTACCTCCTGTTGTGATGTACTAATGCTACTTTACGCGCTCCTCATCAGTCCTCTTAGAAATTCACAATAACTGGCTGAAGGATGTCAGAATTTCGTTTTGTCCTGATTTCAATCTCTGTCCTGAGTCACATGAGGAAGTGGAATCAGACTAGACTTTACAAGAATTACCAGGTACAACTGTAGCTACAGTTGTGTGAAGATGGAAATACATCCCCTGAAACATTCATTTATTTACATATTTGGAGACATGGATGTTGAGTCATGAGATATTCCAACCAGTCATTAATAATGGTAATCCACTTTATCAATTTAACAATTTTCTCACAGAATAAAATGACGTTGAAACCATTTACACTATTTGGAAATGGTTAGGGCAACCCTATTTTTTCCATCGCATAATATTGCTAAAATAAAAATTGGGTTAAGCAAAGCAAGTATAAATAATTCAGAAGTTATTAAAGAGTAATTTGGGAGTGTCCAACCCTCTATACTAATATGAACTTGGTCCAGTTTGGTCTTAACCACCTAAGACCCTCAGAAGAAGGATTATTGATGCTAATTATTCTGAGGAAGGGGATTCAAAGCCATTTAAAAGCAATTGAAGTACATGCACAGTTGGAAAAAATTATGGGAACACTGGAATCACACATCGGGTTTCAATAAAACAAAATATTTTAAAGGTCAAAATGTTGTATCAACGATGCATGGAAACCAAAATCGCCAATCGATTGAGGGCTGGATTCAAACTTACACCGAAAATCTAAGTAAATATTTCAGATCACAGGCTTTTCCAAGCCGTGAATCTCATCCCGGCTACTCGTGACTCAGTGGTGTGTATGGCCGTCACGTGCCTGTATGCCCCCTCAACAACATGCCTCCACAGACCCACCGTTAAACCCGTCATGCTGGATGATGTTGCAGGCAGCACAACATTCCCCACGGCATCTCCAGACTCTCTCACATCTGTCACATGTGCTCTCATCTGGAAATAGAATGGGCACCAATAGCGGACCTGCCAATTCTGGCGAATGCCAATCGAGTTGCATGATGCTGAGCTGTGAGCACAGGTGCCACCCTCATGGAGGAAGTTTCTGACAGTTTTGTCAGCAACATCCACACCAGTAGCCCACTGGAGGGTATTTTTTAGGGCTCTGGCAGTGCTCCTCCTGTTCCTCCTCGCACAAAGGAGCAGATACCGGTCCTGCTGCTGGGTTGATGCCTTCTACGGCTATTTCCAGCTTTCCTCATGTAACGGCCAGTCCCCAGATATCTCCTCCATGTTCTAAAGACTGTACTGGGAGACACCGCAAACCTTCTTGTTCCACAGTCCATTTCGAAGTGCATCACTCATCTGTCAGAATGAGACTGCGTGAATGTGGGCTACATAGGAAAGGAAGAAGCTTCTGCGCTCTAAAACAGATATCAATATACGACTGATGTTCGGCAGACAACTCCTAGGTAAAGACCAAAACTTGTGTAACATGCTGGATTATACACTGGCTAGATGAATCAAAGTTTGTTTAAAATGCCAGGTGCCATGTTTGGCAAAAACGAACTTCTGCTTTTGAACAGCAGCTCCACAAACCAACCATGGAGGATGGGCAGTATAGTTTGGGGCTGCATTCTAAAATGGATTACATTTGTTTTTTCCACATCATTCTACACACAATACCCCATAATGATAACATGAAAAATGTTTTGGGAAGATTTTGGCAAATCTATGATAAAATAAAAAATGAAGTATATACAGCCTTTGCCATGACACTCAATATTTAGCTCAGGTGCATCTTGTTTCCACTGATCATCCTTGATGTTTCTATAACTTGATTGGAGTCCACCTGTGGTATATTCAGTTAATTGGACATGATTTGGAAAGGCACACACCTGTCTATATAGGGTCCCACAGTTGAACGTGTATGTCAGAGCTCAAACATAGCCATGAAGTCCAAGGAATTGTCTGTAGATTTCAGAGACAGGATTGTATTGAGGCACAGATCTGAGAAAGGTTACAGAAAAATGTTGGAAGCATTGAAAGTCCCAATGTGCGTAGTGGCCTCCATCATCCGAAAGTGGAAGACGTTTGGAACCTCCAGGACTCTTCCTAGAGTTGGCCGTCTGGCCAAACTGGGTACAGAAGGGCCTTGGTCAGAGAGGTGACGCATGGTGGTGGCAGCATCTTGCTGTGGGGATGTTTTTCAGGGGCATTGGGAGACTAGTCAGGATCGAGGGTAAAGATGACTGCAGCAATGTACAGAGACATCCTTGATGGAAACCTGCTCCAGAACGCTATGGACCTCAGACAGGGACGAAGGTTTATCTCCTAACAGGACAAAGACCCTAAGCACACAGCCAAAATGGCAAATGACTGGCATCGTGACAACTCTGTGAATGTCCCTATGAAAATGGCTGTGCATCGACGCTCCCCATCCAATCTGATGGAGCTTGAGAGGTCCTGCAAAGAAGAATGGGCTGCCCGAGAACTGCCCAAAAATAGATGTGCCAAGCCAAGGCTGTGAATACTTATGTACATGTTTATATATTTATTATTTTTGCAAATCTATTATAAATATTAAAAGCTTTTTTCACTTTGCCATTATGGGGTATTGATTCCATTTTGGAATAAGGCTGTAACATACATTTTTGGGGGAAAAAGTGAATGCTTTCCAGGTGCTCTGTAGATCACATCTACTGCGATGATGACCCAAGAAGCTGTTTTTATCTGAGCATTAGTGCTAAATTGCAGGCCTAATAATGAGCCTTATACATTTGGAGTAAGAGTTTCGTTCTCTGTGTAATTTGACTATGGTCTTTTTGGAGACCATTGAACAAGGTTTAACAAATGATGTTGCTTGCGCTTTTGAGTTAGGTATGATTTTACAGAACCTTACTTGAAAAGCCACTGTTTAAACTAAGCAGTAAAATGTATGTGTTTTTGTTTGTTAGTGTGATGATGTACTGGCTATAGCTTCTGCTAACTGCATCTACGAGCTTAGCGCAGTTGTAGGTAAGGAATTCATCTTGATGAATGAGGCGTGGATTTGGCTGAAGCACTTGAGTAACACTGCTCCTAATCCTTTGGATATGATCAAGACACAGACCAGGAGCGGAGCCTTTTAGATCCGTGTGTGTCCTGATATGAGTCCCAGAGGTCAGGCTCCCTGAATAGCATGTTTGTTACTGAGTCTTTTGGGGGGGTTTGGTGTTGTTTCTTCCAGTAACTTGATAATCCTTAGAATTGAATAATGTGTGATGAGATCATTTGTTTGTTCTCTTAATGGCAATGAACTGGACCTTCCGGACACATTCCTTTGGCTTTTTGCAGACCTGTTTACCATAAAAGATACTGAAAATAATGTCATTGGTTCCGAGTTTTAGTTAGAGGATTCAGTTATTTTTTTCAAGCTCTAAGAAATAGGATCTAACAGAAGCGTGGAACTTCACCCTCATTTAAACTTGCAGATGATTCAACATACACATGTACTCCCCTCAATCGTCCCTCTTATAAAAACAAATTCTCTCAGCCTCAATTTACATTCAGTAACCTCCACCACATTTCCACCCGCTCTGACTGCCTGCTTTACAACTAGCCTAACCAAAGCATGACCACAGCTTCTGCATGCCACACAACAATCTTATAGCTAGCTGTAGTACCAGCATGCTTTTGTTTCTTTAATGTTTAACTGTCCCCCCACGTCTGATGGGTCATTTCTCCTGCATCTCCATCTGTTATCTGTTACCTCTTCTTTGATTATTATTATTATTCCATTGCATAACTTGTTCACCTTCCATGGAAGCGCTGGAAATGTACCAATTTAAAGAATAAATATTCCTGACATCTTTATCATTAGAACAGATCCACAATTAGTCTCGTCTCTTAAGATAAGTTAGCTGAAGATGTGATGTAGTAAATATTTAGCATTTAGCCCCATTTAGAGTTACTAAGGTGCTTCCACATGGCCTAAATATATATTGATAATATGCTCTACTCACATTGAGTTTGTGAAACTGTTCTCCAGTGGTCTTTGATTTGTTTTTCCCTGAACACCTACTATAGACTGACCAAACCCTACTGTTCTGCTATATTTTCTCCAGTCCCTGAAGACCTACTACAGGCAGATCAAGCCCTACTGTTCGGCTATATTTCCTCCCTGTAGACATACTATTGTCTGATCAAGCCCTACTGTTCTGCTATATTTCCTCCCTGTAGACCTACTATAGACTGATCAAGCTCTACTGTTCGGCTATATTTCCTCCCTGTAGACCTACTATAGACTGATCAAGCCCTACTGTTCGGCTATATTTCCTCCCTGTAGATCTGCTATAGACTGATCAAGCCCTACTGTTCTGCTGTATTTCCTCCCTGTAGACCTGCTATAGACTGATCAAGCCCTACTGTTCTGCTATATTTCCTCCCTGTAGACCTACCACAGACTGATCAAGTCCTACTGTTCTGCTATATTTCCTCCCTGTAGACCTACCATAGACTGATCAAGCCCTACTGTTCTGCTATATTTCCTCCCTGTAGACCTATTATAGACTGATCAAGCCCTACTGTTCTGCTATATTTCCTCCCTGTAGACCTGCTATAGACTGATTAAGCCCTACTGTTCTGCTATATTTCCTCCCTGTTGACCTACTATAGACTGATCAAGCCATACTGTTCTGCTATATTTCCTCCCTGTAGACCTATTATAGACTGATCAAGCCCTACTGTTCTGCTATATTTCCTCCAGTGTTCACTCCTTATCTGCTCTGCCACTCCCTCTCTTCTGCCCACCTCTTTTTGACTCCTCCAGCATTCCTCCTGTCTTGTGTTAACCATGCCACCCCGTCCTCCTCTTCTCCGTTTCCCCTGCCCAGACCTCTCCCCCCCTCACCACCAAGTGCTGCTGGTCCTCTGCTGGGGATGGGTGAGTGGGCGGCGCTGGACCTCACCCCAACCATCCGCTCGTCTCACCCCAACACTGAACTGCAACAAGCGAGGCCGGTGTCTGTGGCACTTGGCCCTAACCCACCCCAAACTCCCCCCACACTAAAACCACCCAGGCTCGTTGCCCTGACGTCATCCCTCCCATATCAAACTGTCCGGGGCTTGTTAGACCGTCATGGAGTAAAACGAAGGACAATAACCCTCCTGTTGACAGCTGCCAAGAGAAGTACATAAACATGGGCTACTGTTGGTTGAATTAAAGACATTGATGGATAGCTCACAACAGAATTATTTTCTGTATTTTCTCTGGGGACAAAACTTCCTTTTCCCCTCAATGCTGGACGCAGGCTTTTCTTAAGTTATATTCATCTGCTGTAATTGTTTTTTAGGTGTTTCAATCATCCAATGATTTTTCTCTATCAAACGTAATTTTTTTTATTCTTGATTTTGATATTTTGCTACGTTTTATGAATCTGCACCTTTCCAGTGTCTTAATCGTGTCTAATCAGTGTTGAAATAATTTCCCACAATGTCTAGATGGTTTAAGTGAATGGCATATGTTATTTGTTTAGCTCAATGCTGCGGTTCCTTTCACCGGTTTAAGTAGGTTTCTGTTAACATAATTAGGTCATTATTAGGTCATGTTTCTGTATGGTACATCTGGTAATAAACAACAATAAAGAGGCCAACTCCAGTTGTGAATTGGCACTTTTTATGTAACGTTCACTATTTACTCAGTTATAATCTATAGCTCTGATATCACAGTGTTGGTTGTGGGGTAATTCTTTTTTAGCAGGCAACATGTGCATTACCGAATGTGAGAGGGAGGGTTTCTCCTGAGAACTGAAACCAGTTGTATCAAAGCCTCTCTCAGCCTGTAATCGGACCGCAGCCGCGTCTGGAATGTAGCTAGTACCCCCCCCCGTCCTCACCCCCTCGCACTCTTACTTTTTCTCTGTCTCTATCTCTCTGTCTTTCTGCCTCCCAGGTTTCTTCTGCGGCCGTTGTTTTCCTAGCGGCGTTTGTATGGCTGAGGCTGGTGACGCGCATGGTGTTGCGTGAGGCCTCGACCTCTTGTGTTGATTGTGGCCTTTTGTAGGATGTCGTTCCTCAGTTCTCACCATGTCTTTTTCCTCAGTCTATTCCCATGTGTAAAGCAGCAGTTCAGGGGCCGAGGCGTCATGTCCAATTTCAAGGCCCTCTTTGACATAGCGAAACCATCTCATTCCCAGACAGCGTAGTCTTGTTCAAGCTCACACAAGAGCTTTTAAAGCAACTGTTGACCTCAATGGTTCAGGATATGGGGCCTCTTAATCTGAGTCTGGTCCAGCTTGACTCCCACGTGATGCCGAGCTTTCTGCACTTTGACAGTGTCAAAGAGTGTTTCCAGGTAAGTTAGAAGACATGAGGCCCAGAGTTTGTCCTGCTTGGGCACCTACATGGCTGTATCAGTTTGGCTCCTGGCCTCCATCCATACTGACGCCCTCTCCTGTCCCCCTCTCTCCATGCAGCCTGCCCTTCGTTTCTGATCTCCTGGAGACGTGCATTGATGATGTCATCCGGGCACCTGTTCCCATGGTGACTGCAGTCCAGTCTGAGGAGGCTGGGCCAAGCATGGCCGCCTCCTGCCTCGCTGCGGACGACACCGTCTCTCTTGCAGGTGAACACGCGCATCATGGTTCAGAGACAAGACGCCGTCACTGAGCACCTAACAGCAGTCCTGTTGTCTTATGTTTCGATAACCCTAGTAGTGACCGCTTTAGAAAACCCACCGCTGCTTGCAATTGAAGTCAGTAAGGTTGTAAACGTTTATAAGACCTTAACTGCTTCACATGTAGGATGTTGGTAACTAGGGTCTTGGTTTTTCTAGTGCCATAGAAAGTGTTTGGTAGGGCTATGTTAACAATTTGGCTAGTTAAGTGTTTGGTACGGCTATGTTAACAATTTGGCTAGTTAAGTGTTTGCTAGGGCTATGTTAACAATCTGGCTAGTTAAGTGTTTGGTAGGGCTATGTTAACAATTTGGCTAGTTAAGTGTTTGGTAGGGCTATGTTAACAATCTGGCTAGTTAAGTGTTTGGTAGGGCTATGTTAACAATTTGGCTAGTTAGGTGTTTGGTAGGGCTATGTTAACAATTTGGCTAGTTAAAGGTTTGGTAGGGCTATGTTAACAATTTGGCTAGTTAGTAGTTTGGTAGGGCTATGTTAACAATTTGGCTAGTTAAGTGTTTGGTAGGGCTATGTTAACAATTTGGCTCAGTGTTCTTGGTGTGGGTGCTGGGAGTAAAGATGTCTGTGGTTGACCCACAGAGGTGGCAGCGCGGCTGAAGCAGCTTGAACTGGACGGTGCCCCACTCCCAGTCCCCTCCAGAGCCAACATCAACCTCAACATGAACATGAACAACCAGGTCAGTGCTGAAAGCAAAGGACAAAATGAAAATGGGAAAATAAATTCTTTTTTCAGCTCAATTGGAGACAGGCTTTACTATACATCCAATGGCAGGAAGGTACACAGCGCTCTGAACCTGGCCGGTGAGGGACCGGGGGGTAGGTAGGCCTGGCCGGTGAGGGACAGGGGAGTAGGTGGGCCTGGCCGGTGAGGGACCGGGGAGTAGGTAGGCCTAGCCGGTGAGGGACCGGGGAGTAGGTAGGCCGGGCCGGTGAGGCCTCTGACAGTATTGATAGATTGAGAGCAGGCTTATTTTATGTAATCAAGATTAGATTGCGGCTATACGGTGAGGTGATACGGGAAGTCAATAATAGCCATTGCTTGTCCGTTTTTACAAGAGCTTGGTGGTTGCGGAAAGTGCGAGGATAATTTGCAGAGTTTTTTATTTAATTGCGTGTTGTGTGATAGACAGGATCCTTTAGCGCAGCATGATATTTTATTTAATGAGGGATATCAGGTTTCTTGTAAGGGACAAATTTACATAGTCAACTTGTTGGAACCACATGTTAAATGTTAAACTCTGATTCGGGCTTTAACCACAGCACAAACTGTGTATTGCTCTGCGATTATTTGCGAGTGGCACTTTCCTTTACACAATTGAAAATATGGAGAAATAGGTGAAAAGTGCTGTCTGTCGTGCCATTCACAAAGTTTACCTGGCTTTCAAGCAGTTTTTAGGGGCTTTTGTGGTATTTCCAAGCCACTTGTGAAACTTTCTACGCCATTGCAGGTACATAAAAAATGGTTAAGGAAGTTTATGCCATCATGACTATGCCAATAAGGATGACTTGTGTCCCCCAGGCTTCCCTAATGTTATAGGTGCCATAGACACACATCCCCAACAAGGTCCCCCAAGCTTCCCTAATGTTCTAGGTGCCATAGACTGCCCACACATCCCCATCAAGGTCCCCCAGGCTTCCTAATGTTATAGGTGCCATAGACACACATCCCCATCAAGGTCCCCCAGGCTTCCCTAATGTTCTAGGTGCCATAGACTGCCCACACATCCCCATCAAGGTCCCCCAAGCTTCCCTAATGTTATAGGTGCCATAGACTGCACACACATCCCCATCAAGGTCCCCCAGGCTTCCTTAATGTTCTAGGTGCCATAGACTGCACACACATCCCCATCAAGGTCCCCCAGGCTTCCCTAATGTTATAGGTGCCATAGACTGCACACACATCCCCATCAAGGTCCCCCAGGCTTCCCTAATGTTCTAGGTGCCATAGACTGCACACACATCCCCATGAAGGTCCCACTGTGCCCCAATAAAGGGGATTTTGTGAACAGAAAGGGGGTTCACTGTATAAATGTGTAGGCCAATTACTATTAGAATTCCAGATTAGTAATTTATCAAATACAATTTCAAAAAGGAATGTTTCAAAAAAGATACAATTGAACGACTATACTCTCGTAGATGGTGTGTGACTCTAAGTGCCATATCACAAATGTGGAGGCAAAATGGCCTGGATCTGTCAATGACGCAATCATTGTCAGAGAGTCACACTTATGCACGTTATTTGAATGGGGTAAGGAAAGATGTGTGCCTCAAGGTCACAGTGTTACATACACTTATGCTGGGCCCAACACAAATTAATGTGTCCATTATACAGGTGATTATGACGGATCCTGCTTGGAGACAGAGGCTATGCATGCAGGCAGTAGAAGTAGTAATGATTACCATTAGAACATTCTTGTATTTCACTTGTACTTGTTCCCATGATCTAATGGGTCCTGTGGTGGCTTTGGCATTAGAGATGAACACAGTAATGATGAAATAGTCACAATATGAAAAATAAAGATGTGATAAGAACATCGAACATGGTCACGCATTTAATTTGTCTGTGACTTTTTGCCAGCTCTCTCTCCTGGCTTTTGCTGACTTTGAGGTGTTCCCAGGTGTTTTAATCATGCTACGTAACCTCCAGCAAAAGCTCTTGCTCTGTTGCAGAAATAAACTGGTCTTTGGCCACGGTGAGCAGCCAATTGCAGCGTTTCTGATCATTGTTTCTACCATCGATACCCCGTTTTTCAACCAACGAATGAACACGCAATTATCCCAGATAACTCTATCCAGCTATACTAATCAACACCAACAGTTGTGTTCGAAGAACCAAATTATCCGGATCATATTTAGCTCAACGATTTGATCTTGGATGTGTCATTTGATCTTGGATATAGCTAGCGACCCCTGCTGTGTAACACTGTTGATATTTTCTAGAGGGATGTAGAGGACTTTCCAGTAAGAGACTGGCAGAAGGTAGCCTGACCCCCCCCCCCCCCCCCAGTGTCTGAATGCCTGATTTCTTGCGTCTCTCACCCCCCCCCCCGGTAGGAGGACGTTGTAAAGCT
>JACXGK010001360.1:0-59044 GCA_016801125.1 Novumbra hubbsi | reverse complement strand
GCCCCGCGTGGGAGCAGCTAAACGGGATTAGGATCCTATCAAGACTGCTTATTGGTATTCGTGGCATGGCCATGATTTGTTTATACCGTCCCAAATGATTAGCAGCAATCACGTTTTAAACAACCTGCAAATATTGAACTATATTTGGGATGATGATAAGGGATGCAATTGTATTATTGTGTATTTTGACAATAGTTTGGACCATATGATTGCTGACATTAGGAACTGGGTGAACTGTGGACCAATGCAAATGTATACAGTTTTGGGTGACACTTTTCTATCAGCCAATTAAAATTGTTGATGTTGTTGCACATCAAAGGCTGCATGTTATATGTTCCCATTTTATATACTTGAGTATTAGTCGTTCTTATTTAAAAGGTGATCTTTATTAGGTTTTATAAGAAGTGTTTCTGAAATTATTTCAAATTTACCAACTGAGGGCTCAATTTAAACCTTTAAATTCCATATGAGATTTACACATTACACATTCCTGAAAAAACATGTCTAAGACTGAGCCTTATGGACTGATCGTATAGCTGTTTTGTACCAATTCCACAATATTATAATAAACTTCTTTCAATTGCTTCTCTCGTGGCACACAATGCAAACACCATTGAATTGAAAACAAATATTTATTAGCTGTGAGTTTGAAAAAAACTCACAGCTAGTAAAAACGTGTGGAATTAAAACTCCATGCCACAATCTGCAACAATTCTGTGGCACTGTGCAAGCAGTTTGACAAGTCCACTAAACTCCCAGAAAACACTTGGGTTGTTAAACACGCCACCCTGAACAAGTGTTGGAACGTGTCCAACTACAATTTTAATTGGCTGTTAGAGAAGTTGTTATTGCATGGAATTGTATCCAGCTGTTCGTAATAGCCTTTATGTGCCAGCGTATTTAACACGCACCATTGGATCATGTGCCTCGAAAATATATTTTAATCCGTTGATACCGAAAATAAAATGATCTCCATGTTTACGTGTTTGTAGGTAAACACCTAAATGACCTGGACATTGGACACTGCCATTTTCTTTTCAAATGACATACAATGTCTATTGTAGTCTTATTGGATGTGTGTGTGTGTGTGGTAGGGATCACTGGAGGAGCATGTTGGGGTTGGGGACAAGAACACCAACCTCCAGGAGGCAGCAGCCAGGTACATATGGTTCTCCTCCCTCCCAAGCGTCTCTAACCTCCCTAGCGCTGTACAACGGTCATCCAGGCTTTACTGTGCAATGTTACATGACAAAGGAAACCCCCATCTTGGAATGTCACCAAGCCTCCACTGTCTCCATCCCCCCTGAGTCACCCCAACAACCCACTGCTAGCCCCGGCCAATCACAGTCTTCTTTTAAAGCTCATTATCGGCTAGAATATTCATCAGGGTTCTTGGCATAAATCTGTTATGACATCACCGCCTGAATCAACGGCTGGTTCCCAGGGGCCGTCTACCTATCTGTGGGCGGGACTTGGGGTTGATTTGCAGGAGTGTTTCTGTTTTGCAGCAGTGAAAAAAATAAATCCAGTCACTTAAAAAATTCAAACCGAGTCACTGAAGCTGCGTCACTCCACTCACTCAAAACAACATGGGAATTGTTTTTGGCATTGTCATCTGGCCTTTGTATGTTGTACTACAAACCAAACTACCCTGCTCAAAATATGAAGGGAACACATAATCATCACAGTGTAACACCAAGTCAATTAAACTTCAGGGATATCCGTCTGTCCAGTTAGGAAGCAATTGTGAATCAATGTCACCTGTTTTGGTGCAAATGAAAGTGACAACAGGTACACTGGAGAAGCAACAGCAAGACAACCCCCAAAAAGGGAAAGGTTTTGCAGATGGTGGCCACAGACAATTGCTCTCTTCTTATCTGTTCTGACTGATTCTCCTCAATTTTGTTTTGCTAGTGACCTTGTCATTACTGGTAGCATTGAGGCGGTACATGAAGCCCATTCAGGTTGCACTGATAGTCCAGCTCCTCCAGGATGGCACATGCATATGGAGGTTTGCAGTGTCTCCCAGTACTGTTTCAAGACCATGGAGATACCATGAGACGGGCCATTACATGAGTGCTGGACAGGGCCGTAGAAGGGCATCAACCCAGCAGTAGGACCGGTATCTGCTCCTTTGTGCAAGGAGGAACAGTACTTAAAAATTACCTCCAGCAGGTTTCTGGTGAACATGTTTCTACCAAACTGTCCGAAACAGACAGGGTGGCATGGCCCGCCGTCCTCTAGTGGGACCTGTGCTCACAGCCAAGCTCCATGAGGGTGGCATGAGGGCCTCTAGTGGGACCTGTGCTCACAGCCCAGCTCCATGAGGGTGGCATGAGGGCCTCTAGTGGGACCTGTGCTCACAGCCCAGCTCCATGAGGGTGGCATGAGGGCCTCTAGTGGGACCTGTGCTCACAGCCCAGCTCCATGAGGGTGGCATGAGGGCCTCTAGTGGGACCTGTGCTCACAGCCCAGCTCCATGCAGCTTGATTGACATTCACCAGAGAACACCAGAATTTCAGTTGTTTACTTAGATTTTTGTCTGAGATTGGATCCAGCCTTCAATTGGTTGATTTGGTTTCCATTGACCGTTGTTATGTCATTTTGTCCTCCATGAATCACACAGTATACAGTAGATTAAGATTTTGATCTTAAATAAATTTCATTCATGTGATTTAGGGGTTCCCTTAATTTTTGTTGAGCAGTGTATTAAGTGCAACAGGAATTTATGCGATAGTTATTATTACAAATGACCGTTTTCCTCTAGAAACAGTGTTTAGGCTGATCTAAGTGATGGGGGAGGAGTAGATCTCTAAATCTGCTAATTGCACTCCCAGGCTGAAGGTGCGTAGTGGACGAATGGGCAGCAACTCCTCCCTCTCTCTGACTGGACGTCCTGAAAGACAGGAGTCATGGGAAGTCTTCAAACCCACACTACTGACCTCTGCTGATGCCAGGTGAGAAACAACTCACTCAATAGAGTGACACCTTTCAGGCCTGCCATTTCAAAGCGGTTTTCAGCGGTTTTGTTCGTGCTAACATTTTGTTTACTGTTAGAACTGGGGTTAGTTTTAGGTTTAGGAACTGGATGGGAAGTAATCTTTTTTTTGGTCCCTCGAGGATAGAATAAAGGTGCACTAGTGAACTAGTTTAGTGTCCCACGAGCCCATCTGCTCCTAGTCTTCTCTTTTCCTGGCCATTGTGAGAACAACAGCTCTGAGATACTCATTTGACTCTGTATGTTGCTTCTTAGTCTGTCAGTGTTGTTAAATGGCGTCCTTTGCTGTGGTATGTGACTCGGCTGTATGTCTCCGCACCCAAGACAAAGCTGCCGTTTCTTACACAGCTCACTGCTGCCATCTGGTGGAGCAGGGGAATTAGCCGTGGACAAATGACGCAATTCTGCCTAGCTACACTAGCCTGGCACAGCCGCCTGATCCCGTAAGCTTACGCGAAAATCAGACTGGTCGGGCTGCGATTCAAAACGCTAGGACATGGGGTGTTGAGATAAGTTAATTAGAATGCGATTGGATGAATCTTCAATTAATCAAACCAACAACGCACATGACGTGGTAACAAAGAGACATCATTTAAAACAACAAGCATTACGGTACATCGAGCAACATCAATCAAACCACCAATTCAATGTATAGTGTAGCTGATTAAAATGTCCGAAAACGATAATTGCTGTCTTTGTCTCAAACGTTTGCACATCAAGGGCACATTAGACAGTACCAAGAAAATATATATTTTTAAAAACAGCAAATGAAAAATAATGTCAACGAAAGACAAATAGCATTAGGCTTAACATTGCTGAACGTCCCTGAAAAGTCCGTATGTGATGGTGCTTGTCGTCACCTAGACCACAACCATAATTCATGGAAGTGTCCTGATTGGGCGGTTATAACGAAGCAGGCTCCAATCTTATGCTTACTCTGGCTGACCAGCCTTATACCAGTGTTGCATTTAAATGTAACTTGTGGGATCAGGCGGCTGATACCGGCTACTGATACACCTGCCTTTTAACTGTTGCAACGATTGTTTCTGTTGACCATTTGTGACTTAACCTTTGCTGGGTTTCGGTACGTCCTCATCAGGAATAAATGTACTCCATACCTCTGCTCTTCTCAGTGTTGAGGTGTTGGCTGAGGACCTCGTTCCGACAGCACCCATGATGCCTTCTGATGTACATATTGAGGGACTCCAGTCAAAGGTATCCAAATGTTTTCTCTCACCAGTTTCATGCTCCTGTTGCATGACGTAAATTACCTTTGCCCAAATCTGTTAACGGTTTGTGACGCGACCGTTGGCTTGTCACAATCCAGGAAAATGTTGAGAATCTGGACCAGCCCCCTCTGCAGGCTGTGATGCTTGACAACCTGATCGACTTCTCCGACCCCAGCCCTGTGGTAAGTCTGCCCTGAAGGAAGGCTCACGCCTCGCCACCTGTTGCTGAATGTCCTTGTCGAGACAGCAAACGTTTCCATCACAACAGAGAAAATCTGTTCACTGTATGTTGTGTGCTGTGGGTGTAACTATTGGACGTGGGTCTCTTGTAGCTACCGCCAGCCCCGGTGCAACCTAAACCCCTGATATCACCTCGCTGGATTGTTCCCTCTGGTGGCGTGAGTACTGGTTGAGTGTCCTCTGGTCTGCCTGTGTTCCAATGACCATGTGTCCCTGGTCTGCCTGTCCCTGGTCTGTCTCTGGTCTGTCCCTGTCTCTGGTCTGTCCCTTTCTCTGGTCTGTCCCTGGTCTGTCCCTGTCTCTGGTCTGTCTCTGGTCTGTCTCTGGTCTGTCCCTGGTCTGTCCCTATCTCTGGTCTGTCCCTGGTCTGTCCCTATCTCTGGTCTGTCCCTATCTCTGGTCTGTCCCTATCTCTGGTCTGTCCCTATCTCTGGTCTGTCCCTATCTCTGGTCTGTCCCTGTCTCTGGTCTGTCCCTGTCTCTGGTCTGTCCCTGTCTCTGGTCTGTCCCTGTCTCTGGTCTGTCCCTTTCTCTGTGTCTGTCCCTGTCTCTGGTCTGTCTCTGGTCTGTCCCTGTCTCTGGTCTGTCCCTGTCTCTGGTCTGTCCCTGTCCCTGGTCTGTCCCTGGTCTGTCCCTGGTCTGTCCCTGGTCTGTCCCTGGTCTGTCCCTGGTCTGTCCCTGTCTCTGGTCTGTCCCTGTCTCTGGTCTGTCCCTGTCCCTGGTCTGTCTCTGGTCTGTCTCTGTCCCTGGTCTGTCTCTGGTCTGTCTCTGTCCCTGTCTCTGGTCTGTCCCTGTCTCTGGTCTGTCTCTGTCCCTGTCTCTGGTCTGTCTCTGTCCCTGTCTCTGGTCTGTCCCTGTCCCTGGTCTGCCTGTCCACGTCTTCCCATGACCAGGTGTCCTGTGTTTTTTTTACTACCTGTCTTTGCACTGCCCGTCTCTGTCAGCCTGTCCATATTCCATCCCTCAGTGAGGTGCCTCATGTAGAGACACAGATTGAACATTCATTCTCCTCCCATTCTAAAACAGCCACCCGTCACCATCTTTACTAACGGCCTCCTTGACCCCTCTACAAAGACTGGCACCCCTCTCCAACCTGAAGAGGGGGCTCTAGCCTCGGCACTGCACCCCAACCTCTCCCCTCAAACTCCCACTGTCATTGGCACCAGGTAAATCTGTCATGAGGCGATATCATGGCGGCCTGCTGCCCTCTCATATGGACCTTGGTTCAGGGCAGAGCCTCGTAGTTGCTATGTATTTTTGGGACCATGTCATTTCTATAGGATGCCGTGTTTTAGTGAACAGGCCATATCATGACTTTTCCTGTCACTAACTGTCATCTGTAGTAATTAACATCCCCTTTAATTGTGGTCCCGATGGGCTTCCATATCTCTTTATAGCTTGGGGATGGCTGGAGCGGAATGTTTCATTTTCCACTATGTCTCTCGACGTTTTACACACTGAAAAACCTGTTTTAGTTACGATTCATGTTGTTAACACAGAAATCTTGTAAGCTTTGAGTTTGTCATTCTAGTAAAACAGCAGGTAAAATGAATGAATGCATGTATAAACAGAGCCCTGGGAATAATGTGCGTAGAATGATTGACGGGAATGCACGGTTGGAGTTTCTCATTACTTTGTGTTTTCATGCATCATTTTTTAATGGTTAGCAATAACCCAATATTAAAAAAATATATATATATTACCGTCACATTACCTCTGTGTTGTGTATACTAATAGGTAGATGTGTTGTGTATACTAATAGGTAGATGTGTTGTGTATACTAATAGGTAGATGTGTTGTGTATACTAATAGGTAGATGTGTTGTGTATACTATTAGGTAGATGTGTTGTGTATACTAATAGGTAGATGTGTTGTGGGCTTTTCATTGTCTTCTCTTCCCAGCATTGTGGCCCAGCCCCCCAAAGAAGTCAGCAGCACCAAGACCAAGGGTCTTTTGACCACTGAGCTCTGAGAGGAAACCAGGGTCAACCATCTCCTGCTCCTTGAATCTCCGCCCTGAGCACAACGTGAATTTCCTACGGCATTCCCAAATACTGGGGAAGGTTCCTGCTATCCTCTTCAATGGCATTCCTAAGCAAACCCCCCCCCCGTCTTTATGGTATCTTAATACCCCAGTTGTGTGACACTGACAAGCAGTCATACAGTACCCAATCCCCTTTCAGAAATGTTTTAAAGCAGGAAGGAACTGCTAGTGATAAATGCTTTAGATAAGGGCAGGGACCTTAACAGAGGAAACAAAGAGGACAATGTCTTATTCTTGACAGTTTTTTATTTTTGATTTTAAACAAACGCTTGGAGGAACATCCCTTTGTTCTGTACCGCACATGTCCCTTCAAGACTGCCTACCCAGGACCACCACTACATCACAGCCTAGCATCCACACTGGAATTGAAACCACTGGAATTAATTGGAACACTGGCCCTAGGCTCTTATAGGACAGACAATGGCTTTCTATTGGCCTTTTTCGCTTTTATTTTGTCTCCGCTTTTATTTTGTCTCCACTTTTATTTGGACTCTGTATAAATAAGAAATTATACAGAGTCATTGATCAAACTGGCATTTACCCGAATCTTCTTAAGAATGACTATGGCAACCATATGTAGCGGGCAGACATGAAGTGAGAAACAAACAAGTTGTATCTAAAACATTCTGACGATTCTCTATTATTTTTTTTTTAAAGGAAACAAATAGCTATGGACCTGCCTTATGACCTGCCTAGCTTTGTTTTTCTGTTTTGCATAAACCTCCACAAAAAGGAAGGGCTACCACTACTCCTATTATATTGCAGTTCTGTTTTGAGCCCCGTAATGAAACTAGAGCCTTTCTATTGTATGTAATGATTTCTCATGAAGTAGTTTTGACACTGTTTCTGTCAGGTTAGCAATGTCAAGTGTGACGTGGTGACTCATTGGCTGGCATGGGAAATGGGCCTATCACTATCTGGTACGACGTCAATCACCTCTATGTTCTGTTGTGTAATGAATGAGCCCATCAACTGTATTACTGACTGAAATAAGATTGTATTCATTGCATTTTGGATATTAGACGTCTTGGTACGGCTGCTGACAGTTGATCAATAGTATGGATTTATTTTTTCCATGACTAAAGGGGGAATTCTTTTAATTACTGCTAATTTCAGCACGTGAGCTGTGTACAACCCCCTTCTCAATGGGAAAGACTTAGAACACATTGACTTTGGAATTCACATTACATGTTGTAATAATAATATGTTCATGTTTTTCCGCTGGAATACTTAGAACCAGTTGGCTAAGCTTTGTAGCAACTGATTTATTTTTTGTATTGTGAATTATACCAAGTTATTTGCCCGGCAAGAACATTCTTTGCCATGATTAAATGACATCTTCAACAGAAATTGAAGACGTAAGGGTTGAATAACAAGTGGTAATGGCTGAACAAAACTTTTTTTTAAGCTCTGTATCGGAGATTATACTTTTCTTAGTTAAGCATAACACAATTTTTCTCTACTGTTTAGGAAAAAAAATGAAACTTCACCTTGTAAGTGCAATTTTTATGTAGCTCTCATACGTTAATTTATTCCTCTTTTTTTTAAGAGCACCCTTATTCACTGAATATGTCAATGTATTGTAGATGTGAAAACTGGTTTAGATATTGTCACAACACTGATTTGTATCATGTATGTACACTGATTATTCATTTGAAGGTTAGTGCGCCAGTAGCAATTTTGTACAAAGTAGTACATTTTTTCGAGTAAAGAATTATTTTAAGAAATGTAAAAGTGTGTGAATTATTCCATTGTAGGCCGTTAGGCATGCTACTACAAACGAGAATGTTGTTTTACTCCTGTAAAAGTATTTTTGTGAGTGATATTCCCTTCTGCGATACTTAGAACCGTTAATATCAGAACTGTTGGTGCAGGAGCTGTTACTCGTTTTCTAACACTAGGTGGCAACATTAGGCGATGTTGGACTCTTCCGCATAATCAAGATTCACCTTAATTTGTGTTATTTAGTGCACTGATTTAATCACATGCTACATTTGAGACAATGATCAACATGTTCATACTTGTTTCAAATGCTTATAAGTTTGTTTAGATAGAAATCAACGAAATGCAATGTGATTCTTATTCTACTGACTAAATGCAAGTAGCCTGTTATATTTGCAGACAACCGGAGTCGGATTTTCTTTCCACTAATTGGTCTTTTGACCAATCACTTTAGATCTTTTCACGTCATCTTTTTCATAACCCATTTGATTGGTTAAAAAAGAACCATATCATTTTTTTGCAGGCGACAACTTCTACAGACTAATAAGCTACATATCACTTTCTATTCTCGGGGTCCAGGTTATGTGAATTCGTATTATATTGTTATTTTCTTTGTGAGGCACTGAGCATAATGTAATACCTCGTCTATGAATAGTCGTCCTTTGCTTTACCTCCCGAATAGTCTACATTCCGTTATGCTCCCGTGGCAAGAGAACGCACGCCCGAGACCCAGCAGTTCATTGGAGTTGTTCGCTCAGTGCAGTGCGCCTCGCTTTCCCTTGGTTGGTTGGAGTTGCCAAGTACTTCGTATGGAACACGCATCGATTTTTTTTTTTTTACTGGTCTAATGAACAATTAAATATTTGGCTTTTACGGATACCATGTTGGTGCATACATTTTAAAATGAGCGAAATATATTTCGTAATTATAGCTAGCAGAATAAGCTAGGGCTAAGCAAGTTCTGACAATCCAACCCATGTGTAGGCTTTCTCACGAGTTTTGCGCAAGGTGATCGTGTTAGTGATTGTATCGACAGTTGAGCTGCGGTTAGGGTTGATTGAGAGATTAACGAGTCGTGTGTTTATGGATAAATACCGTGGAAATTGGAAAGTTTCACATCAGACTTGAAATGGATACATAAGACAATTGTTATCGTCTGTTACACCAACGCTTCCTCAACTTCTGGCTTTAGGCGTTACTTTTGAAGGAAGACCATGGCGACACATACCACACCAGTGTTTTCGAAACAGGTGCTTATCTGGCTGGTTGTAGGTAAGTTTTAGAGGCGTACGAGCGCTGCGCACCCTTGTATTAGACCTCATGGATTTCGTGTCATTTGAAAAATAACGGATGAGTTTGAATGAGGTCTTGTTTTTGTATGACGACCACAAACATGCGCTAGAAGCTGCAAAAAATAAATATACATGACAAATATTTCATGGGAAAAAAATGCTGCATGAAACTCGTAATTTTATAAATATATATATATAATGGAGAAAACGGTTTAGTTGTTTGCTTTTCTAAGCAATATGGTTGACTTAGATGTTTGGAAAGTAAGGCCGATTGTTAATTATGTACATTGGCCTTAGAGTTCACGTGTTGAATTGTACAATATATAATACAATTTCTGCTTTGCAATAGTCTAGTGTTTTAATTAATAATGCACTGTTGTGCTGGACAGCCGTGCGTGACAGCCGTTTTTGCCTAAAAACAGCATCCACGTGGGGCATCTCTAATTATTTACTGAACACTCACTGACCAACAACAATCAAAAGGACCAAGACGGTCTCAACTATACCGATGTATAATTTGTGGGTAGCTTGGTCTGGTGCTGTAAAAAACATAGACAGACTTTTAATGTCCTTTTATTTATGAATTGTGCTATATAAATAAACTTGATTGATTGACATTAATATGTATAAACCTAGTTATTGTTGATGCCTCGCTTGGATCTATAATGGTGGTTAATGTTGAACTGTTTGTGAGTCATGACTGCGGTGGATTCTTGTGTTATGGTCCAGACCTCAACTACTAAACAAAAAAACCAGTCAGAAATGAGAATGTGTCCTGCCTTATAGTTTGTGTCTCATAAGAATAGTTATAGCTAGAAACCATCCACACACTACATAATACAATAGAAGTATATTCAAAACCAGCTAAAAGAGCATCCAATGTGTTGTATTAACCTCCCTCATCCATCTCCCTTTGGTCTAAAGAAAGCTTCAAAAAGACAAAATAGTTTCGTTTTTAGGTGAGTCATTGCCGGGGAATAACCTCATATGGGAAGAAAGAAATGCAAATAGAATTCATTGGGAGAAAAAGCAGCACACCCGTGGTTTATTCTGTGGATGCTTTAGCTTTCCCATCTGACATGTTTGTGTTACGACAGAATGCTAATCTGGCATCCCGGCACAGTCACTTATTTTTTCTTCTTTTAAATCTACAGGTAATTTAACTTTTTGTTTATCAGAATCACATCACAGCTAAACTTGAATAAACCCATGTTTAGAAGGAATGACACCACTGCAAACGCATACTGATGATATTGTTTTAAAGGAGGGTGGTATTTCCATACAAATTGCATTGAAAGTATTTAATTCCTCTATGAAGTGTTCTTAAATCTACTAACTGAATGTTGCAATGTTGTCACGCCATGTCCCTCATTCTTTCTGGGTTCCTTTGGAACATAGACCTCCTGTAAAAGCCTGTTTTCTCCTCGTTACACAAGGTCATCAGTGGGAGTTTATTGAGCGTTCAATCAGACGTGCTGACAACAAGGCTGAAGTATTGACTTGAAGCCTAGGTTGACACGGAAAGGAGAATGAAGTGTGTCCCGGAGGATTTAGTTAAGTAGCTTAGCAGACAAAAAAACAAACAAATAAATGAATAAAAAATAATAAATCAATACGAATAAAGCAAGGAAATCTAACGAGTGAGCCACAGGATGAACCAAGGGAGATCCTGGTAGTTGACGGAGTGATGATCCCACACTGGTGGGGAATAAAACTGTGACCCCATGGGAATGAAGGCAGCTGGGAGAAAATGTCAAGTGCACCTCTCCTCCTTTTCAGAGGTGGCTTTGTGTGGCCGTCCTTGCAAAGCCTCTCGCAGATTCATTACCGTCACATTCCCACTCCTCTCTCTGCTCCTCTACCTAGGAAATGTACCCCACTGGTTCTCTCTCAACACCTACCTCTTAAGTCGGTCGTCTTTCTTTATTATTTTTCAACGATAGCTCTGTACTAAACTTTGCCCTTCCCGGGAGGACGAATCAGGCCACATGGAATTGCGCAAGAATGGTAATTAATGTCCCGATTTGGCAAAGAGCGTTCCCCCATAACTGAAGCTAATAGGAAACGGTGGTTGGCAGAATGAACATGCTGAGATTGATGTTTCGCTTGTTGATGACTTCACAGTTGTCAGCTCCGCTTTGTTCTCAAATTCAGTTGGACTCGGAAGATGGGTCCGCCCACTTGCCGTTGGACTGGGTTCATCTGGTGTAAACTATAGTATCTGCATAGAGATCAGGGAGAAAACCAAGTCTAAAATACATGAATGTTTGACACTTTAGGCCTACGAAGCGCCTGACAAGCCTAAAAGCAGCAGCATTATTTGTTTTACAGCACTGGCTTTGACGCCTGTCTCGTAATAGTTGAACCTTACTTTAACCTTACGTTTAACCTTACATAACAGAGCCACAGCATCACAGCGGGCTGCAGACGTGACATCATCTTGTCACCTCATTAGTGAGCCAGAATCTCTAGAGATATATATTATTTTTCTATGCACATTTTCCAACTCCAAACCAAATAAACGTAAATGCTTATGGGATTGAATATTTTTCAGGTGATCTGTAGTTGTTAAATAAGGGTGGGTGTGGTGAAAGTGAATAACACCTGAAGGACCAAATAATGAGTATGCATAATTATTAGGCAGCTTCATTACCTCAGATAAAATGAGCCAAAGATTAGATTTAACCAAAATTGAAAAAAGATAGATGCGACACTCTTAAAATAGCTCAACTATCGACCACTACAATCCGACAATCAAACATTTTGTTGTGAATGGTCTACTGGGGAGCCGAAAACGCATAAAGAAGAAAAGGGCCAAATTAACTGCAAAATAATGAAACGTGGAGTGTCTAGAAGTACAATGGGTCAAGTGCTCAGAGACATGGTCCAGTTCAGAAAGCCTGAAACACATCCACCACTGAATAATCACAATTCACAAGATTGCAGTGTTCACTTAAATTTAACTCTTCTGTTCCTTACTCAAAATAGTTTTTTGGAAAGGAAATAAAAAGGTGCAGTGGTCTCTTAATTGATTCCAGAGCTATAAATAGTATGGCTGCACAGACCTTCTTCCTGTCCCCGGTGTAACATGCGTATGGAATAGGGGGCCATTTGAGCTCCGGCATCTCTCCACACCTTCCTGTAACTGCTGACTGGGAACGAGGACAGTTGCTCTCAGCGGCCAGTCATTCAGCAAACAGCCGCCCACATATCTAAGGCCGGGATGGTAATGAAGAGTATTTCCGGAGCTTTGCTGCTTGACTGTCTCCCATTGAAGTCGTGCTTCAACTCACTCGGAAGGACTGTGTGTGTGTAAATGGCACCACTGCTCACTGCACTTAGCTGGCCAACTCACTGTGTGCCACTGGCGTTCTGATCCAACTCACTGTGTGCCACTGGCGTTCTGATCCAACTCGCAGTGTGCCACTGGCGTTCTGCTCCAACTCGCTGTGTGCCACTGGCGTTCTAATCCAAACCCCTGTGTGCCACTGGCGTTCTGATCCAACTCACTGTGTGCCACTGGCGTTCTGATCCAACTCACTTTGTGCCACTGGCGTTCTGATCCAAACGAGCTGCATGCTGAGTATTTGGAAGAGGGGAACACAAACGCACTCATTTCTGTAACATTTTATTGTGCTTTTACTAGATTAAATAAGTCTGTCTTTATTATTGTACAGTATGTTGTCATTTATGGCACACGAAGGTCATGACCGTGTTTAGAATACTGTAGTGTGTAGCGGTTTATTTTGGTTCTTTGTTCTGTGTTTGACCAGTGGCTCCTCACATCCACCAACAAACGCACACTCTCACACACACACACACACACACTCACAAATAAAAGGAATTCAAAAGGAATTAAACACAATAGCTCTTTACTGACACCACACAGACTCTGGATGGGAATTGTTTGGCTGCATTCAGGAACAGGTGTAGGCTTTTAGGGCAGTGACGATTTGATGCTTCACCCACGCAGCGTGTCAACAGGATGTGGTGGTGAGAGAGACATGGGCTGGCTCCTAAAGGTCACCCTGATCCTTAAAAAGTGCACTATTGTACCGCACTATATGGACTAGGATGCCATGTGGGACACAGAAAAGCATATTTCAGTGGGCTGGCTCGTAGCAGGTAGCTTCCTGCATTAGCTGATCATTCAACCTGCAGGTCTGGGCTCACCCAATGCCCTGTCTGCACTGAGCTGTTGCCTTGTATTCATCGTCTGGGGACAAGAAACAAGGACATGTTGCGTTTCTCTGCTCCTCTCTCTCGTGCACATTTACTCCCTCTTCTTTTTTCCTGTTGTTGTCGCAGTTTCTCCCTCTTGTCAAATAGTTTGTCACTGTATGAGGCTTGAATGTGTCCGCGGTTGCTACTTAAAAGGGATATTCTGTGCGTGTGTGTATATTCACATGTTACCATGTAACCCAAGTGTGGGGGTCACTTAGAAATCTTGTTTTCAAAAGAAAATACATTTTGTGGTCCAGTAAATTGATCAGAAATACAGTTTAGCGACTGTTAATGTTGTAAATGACTATTGTAGCTGCAAATAACAGATTTTAATGGAATATATATATAGGCGTTCAGAGGCCCATTTTCAGCAACCATCACACCTGCATCAGCAATTGTGGCCAGAAACAAATAACTTTCCAAGAAACTACGCTGTGTACTACTCCTTCAACACTGTTAATTGTTTCTAACCAGAATAGAAAGAGGAATGGGAGGCCCCAGTGCACAACTGAGCAAGACAACAAGTGTTTAGCTTGAGAAACAGACGTCTTACAGCTCAACAAATGGCAGCTTAACTAAATACTACAGTAAAGGCGCGACTCCAGGATGCTGGTCTTCTAGACAGAATTCTACCTCAGTCCAGTGTCTGTATTATTTTACCTTTCTTAATATTCTTAATAATTATTTTCATTGGCCAGCCTGAGATATGGATTTTTCTTTGCAATTCCAGCATCCTGGAGTAGCGCCTTTACTGTTGACATTGAAACAGTCGCCTCTTCACTGTGTAAGGCTACATCTATTAATTGTATTTAAGGTGTGACATGTACAAAAATGTAATGTCCCTTTAAAACTGCATAGGAATTATAACTTTTGGGGGAAGCCAGTGGATCTCTTAATCCATTAGATGCTGCTCATTGTGTTGCAGAAGCTTTCTTACACCTTATTCTCAATACAGAGCTCTACTTCTGTCTATGGCTCAGCAAAACACGGACTAGAGGGTGATATTTATCATTCACTTGCCATATAACTACCTTTCTTCCTTTATTCTCCAGTGTTGCCAGTAAGAGGGCACGCCTTTGGTAATGAAATGAAGCCTGACAAAGTTTGTGTAGCCTAGATTATTGCATAGCTCTCTCTGTTGTCTTGTCTCTAAACCTCGGGCTACTCCTGTCTCTAGTAACTGTGTAAAAGGTGTCATGGTGAAAAAGGATATCCTTCTTAATAGAGCCCAGAGACATTTAAATTGTAGCTAGCCACTTGACTGGAGACTTGCTCGCTGTCCCCATGTGTTTAACCAGACACCAACATATAGAAACATAAACGCTGATTTGTTTCTCTCTGTGATGTAACTAAGAAGATTGATTGTTCTCTCCAGTAATCAGAGAAGGCAAGCATTTTGAAAAAAAAAGCTTAATATCACTATCTCAGACTGACCCAGCTCCCACTATACAAAATTGCCATGGGTGAGCAAAGCGAATGATCCTGATTAAGGTATACATGCATTCACATTGACTGTAGAAAGTACCTACAAATAAAAGGGATTTTGATGGGGACTCAAGCTTATGACTATATATTCACCTGTGTGAATGTTGCTGCGGTGTCTGTTCATATCAAGGTTTTCAGAGGAGTAAAGTCATGGCTTCTGGTAGCAGGTTTAGGGACTGCTTGTGACGAGGCAGAGAGCCGAAGTCAGCCAGACTAATCACATCCCCTCTCCCCCCTCCCAAAACACCTCTGACACATTCAATTGTCATCCTGTCGACTTCTACAGTTATGCCTGTCTTTATTCTCTGTGTTTCTCTCTCCGTGTCTGTGTCCTGAGGTGTCTCTCTCCGTGTCTGTGTCCTGAGGTGTCTCTCTCCGTGTCTGTGTCGTGAGGTGTCTCTCTCCGTCCGTGTCTGTGTTGTGAGGTGTCTCTCTCCGTGTCTGTGTCCTGAGGTGTCTCTCTCCGTGTCTGTGTCGTGAGGTGTCTCTCTCCGTCCGTGTCTGTGTTGTGAGGTGTCTCTCTCCGTGTCTGTGTCGTGAGGTGTCTCTCTCCGTCCGTGTCTGTGTTGTGAGGTGTCTCTCTCCGTGTCTGTGTTATGAGGTGTCTCTCTCCGTGTCTGTGTTATGAGGTGTCTCTCTCCGTGTCTGTGTCGTGAGGTGTCTCTCTCCGTGTCTGTGTCGTGAGGTGTCTCATCCAGTGGTGTGATGGATGATTAGTCCATTAGTCTCTTTGTCTCTAGCATGACACAACCAGGCAGTGAAACCTGGTCAGCCCGTCACACCTTGGACCCTGAATCTTAATGTATTGTGTACAGCGGGGAAGAGAATGGCTTATAGTGTTCAATCGTCTGAAACTGCCGCGTTGAAACAATTACAGTTGCCTGTTTGCTGTGTGAGTTATGAATATAATCACCTCCAAGTGTCCAAGTGAAATGTACCAGTGGTCACACCATTATTATGTAAGCTTCCTGTTTACCTCTCTGACACGGTAAGAGGCTGAGTGTGGGTTGCCTGTGTAGGTAGCCATGTGGCCATTGTCCAATTGTCAGCAATTGAGAGTAAAAGGCTTCCTGTGTTTGACTGCTGGCTGCTGACAGCCTATTGGGGATGTGGAAGGTGTACTAGATGTGAGTGATCTATTGCCAGGCCACACAGGCGACTGATAAGTGCTCCAGTAATTACTGTAACAAATAGGGCAAACACCACCAAGATCTGATTTGTGCTTGTGTGTGTGTGTGTGTGTGTGTGACTGAGTATGCGAGTGAGAGAGGGGGTAAGAGTGTGTGTGAGAGAACAACAGTCAAAAATAGACATTTATGGGGTAATTAATCGTCGTAGAAGTTTTAATGGCTCCTTTTTAAAACGGCAGACCTATTCCAATGTAACACCAATTAAATGAATGCAATTTATTTGATTTTATTGCTAATAAAAGTCAGCTCTCAAACAGTCCAGTTTGGTCTAGCAACGTGATCATTGTCCGCTGTCAGACTGCAGTTTTTCCACCCTGAGGATTTCTAATTACATTGTCATTTTATTTTCTGCATGCATGCATGTTTGTGCATCTCAGCTCTTCCCTGAATGGCTGTGCTGAGTTGATAATACTCTATCAGTGTGTGACAGACTGCGTGCACTGGCACACACATGGCGGTGTGGGGGGGTGGGAGGTCTTCCACCAATTACTTGCACCTTGTTTCCCCCAAAGCATGATAGCATGTCAAACTGACACAAACCTATTTGGTGATATCTTCATGAATCTGGTCCCATTTTGCTATTCCAACGACCACTTAAAACAGAAAACATGGTAGATTGAGCAAGGACCAATTCTTTTCTTTGAGGGTTGAGATAAATATTAGGCAAATGTGAGGCAAATGGTTCTTTGTTTCCCCCCTGAACTCTTAAAACACAGAACAAAACCTCTACTTTTGTTTTTTCAAATGATCATGGTATGATAACTCGGTTTGCGTTTTACTGTCATTTTTATTTCATCTCTTTTATGCCTGAACAAATATTCTAACGGTCTGTAACACATGAAGGTGAATGTACCCAGTCCGTTCAATGAATGCCCCTAGATCAGGGGTAGGCAAACTACGGCCCGCGAGGCTGTCCCATCCGGCCCACGGAAGGCCCTTTTCTGGCCTCCAAATCAATTATGATTAACAAATTACAAAAACAAATGTGGCCCTCCATTTCATTTCAAAATCCTGATGTGGCCCCCGAGCCAAAATGTGTGCCCACCCCTGCCCTAGATAATAGCCTCTCTGCAATGCCACTCCCTGGGGTTTTAAGGTCTGAGCTGGTCTAGCTCTGCAGTGTTGCTAATGAGAAATAGATAGTTCTCAGAACTGGCTTTATATCAAACGGGGCGCTTGTGTCTGGATACTTGTTTTGTAAATTGATGGTTTATTGATAAAATGTAAATGTTTACACTTTTTAATTGTATGTGCACCGTTGGTTATCTTCTCTATGTTAAAGCTTGGTACTGCCTGCAGCGTCTTGGCTTATCTTCTTACAACTGTTAAAGAGTGCTGACGATCCCCGAAGTGAAATGCTGAGAGGGGGTGTAACGTCTAAATGTCTCCCTGGGCTCCCTACACACTGACGCTTGTGGAACCATAGATGTTGTCCTTGTGTTAGGAGTTTTAGGGATCACATGTTTGATTTGATCACGTGCCAGAGACCCCCCCCTGTGTCGGTCTGGCCTCATTCACTGACGTAAAAAGACATTCTTAGTCCAATGCAGTGTTACTATGAGACACGTTGTTTCTGTTAAGAAGTAAGGCAGTGCTTAATGGCATGTCATTGGGAAGATTTTAGATTTCAAGGTTTGCGCGTGTTTGTGCTCTGAACATTTATCGAATGTAGTGAAACGTGGTCGTTTATAACTTGCTTTCCGAAAAACCAAAAGAACTTGTCTCAATGAGAAAATTCCATTCATCTTTATTTTTATTATGTAATACACATCGGAGAAAATCTTGCAGTCTCAGTTCAGTCATCCATCTGTACTGATTGGCCAGTCCTGCTGTCTGCCCTCCTTTCCCCAGTGTTGTGGGGCCGTGTTGTGGGGCCGTGTTGTGGGGCCGTGTTGTGGGGCCGTGTTGTGGGGACGTGCCTGCTGCAGAGAAACACATTGGAAGACCCTTTCTAGAAAATGTGAATCATTTTGCCAGTAGTTGTCAAACTGAAAATTCTGTACCACATAAACAAGCCTGTTACTTTGAAGTAACTAAATCACAATTACAAACACTGCTGCAGAGGCCACATTAGGTTGATTGCCAATTAGTAGTACACATTTGTCAGCTTAAAAGAGGTCTGACAGTAAGCCCTTGCTACTTCAGTTTTCAAAGCACCATGAGGAAACAAACAGTTCCAAAGAGGTAATTTTCCACCTTTCTCATCCCTCAAACAATTGAAGGAGGCCTTGAAGAATTGATTACCATCCAGCCAGTTCAGGACTTATGACTCCATTCTGAGGGCAAAAGGTGGCCTAAAACTTATTAGGACCTTGATATTATTATCTTCACTCCAAACCTTGTATGTGCAGATATATGTGCTACATTACAGCAGCCTCTCGGCTTTGTGTGCTTCAGCTCATTGGGTGGAACTGAAATGTAGGGAGAATGGCACTGCACAGCTTCCAAAAACTTCTGCTTTCAAATCATAGATTTTCTGTCTAGTTTAAGTAAGACAGTAAGTACACCTCAACACCGCAAACCAAAAGGAAGAGGTTTTCAGAAAATACGAAATAATTCACCAAGTGCGCAAACATTCACCGTAAGTGCAAAATATGTCTGAGGACTCTCAGCACAGTCGATGACCCAAGAACACCACATTTCTCTCCATTATTCAAGGGCTCAGTCAGATTAAGGGCAGTAGCTTGAATGCATCCAATATCTCCCTGTGATATAGTACACTGCTTACAACATGTCTCCCTGTGATATAGTACACTGCTTCCCTGTGATATAGTACACTGCTTCCAACTTGTCTCCCAGTGATATAGTACACTGCTTCCAACATGTCTCCCTGTGATATAGTACACTGCTTCCCTGTGATATAGTACACTGCTTCCAACTTGTCTCCCAGTGATATAGTACACTGCTTCCAACATGTCTCCCTGTGATATAGTACACTGCTTCCAACTTGTCTCCCATTGATATAGTACACTGCTTCCAACATGTCTCCCTGTGATATAGTACACTGCTTCCCTGTAATATAGTACACTGCTTCCAACTTGTCTCCCATTGATATAGTACACTGCTTCCAACATGTCTCCCTGTGATATAGTACACTGCTTCCAACATGTCTCCCTGTGATATAGTACACTGCTTCCAACATGTCTCCCTGTGATATAGTACACTGCTTCCAACTTGTTTCCCTGTGATATAGTGCAGTGCTTCCAACGTGTTTCCCTGTGATATAGTGCACTGCATCTGCCTGATTTACACTGAACTAAAGTAATGCACAATATAGAGAAAAGGCTGGCATTTGGAACTCTAAAGGGCTCCTCTGTTTTGGTTCAAGTTAGAGACCTGGCTGCTTAGGATGTATATGTTTCCTAGTCCTTCATATCCCTGTTCCATTCCTGCTGGATAGTCAGATGAATATAGACACAGTATCAGTATCAGACTTAGGCTTGCGATACTGTTAGCTTTTCTTTTTGAGGGCTTTCAATCCATCAATTCAAGTTTCACACGTTCCCTAAAGAACCCTTCACAGGCACACTGATGAGGCGGGAAGGGGGTCCATCCCCTGGGGAGGTGACCATGGTCTGAGTAGAGGAAGAGGATTCTAACAGAGGAACGGTGGTTGATTATTTCAACTAAAGCCTTACATTAACTGTCCTTTGCCTAAATAAACCCAATCTACACTGCTGTGGGCATGAATGACCAAAGAATGCTCACTGAAAGTTAAAAGAATTGTCTTTTTTTACAGTGATTGTATTCATGTGTTTTCAAGCTGCTGCACTAATCCCCTTTGCATGGTTTTATATGAGGCCATGGTGTAAAAAAAAATACCTGGCTTTTTAATGGTTTGTTGCCGTTAACAAACTGTTCTTTTGTATTTTAGTGCTCAATCAATGTAGCTTATTCATATTTTGGTGTTTCATAATGTGAAGGCAAAAGCATTTCTGGATATTGTTTATATATGGTTTCTTCTTTGCATGGTAAAGTTTTAACTTGCATTTATGGATGCAGTTTTCTGAGTTCACAGACAATGGTTTTCAGAAGTGTTTCTGAGCCCAATCAGTGATGTCCACTGTGATGTAATGCAGTGCTGTCTGAGGGCCTGAGGATCACGGTCATCAATGTTGTTTTTCAGCCTGGCCCCTTGTGTACAGAGAATTCACTGGATTTACTTTTTATAATATGCAGTATAGATGATGAGATCCCGTAACTGACACTGAGATGCTTAATTCTTAAATTGTTGCACTATTTGCCTGTGCAGTCTTTCACAGAGTGGTGAACTCCCTACCATCTTTACTTCTGGAAGACTCATCCTCTTTGGGATGCTCTTTCATACCCAATCATGTTACTGTTTCCAATTGGCTTGGTTCGTTTTCATGTTTCATCAGGTTTTTCTTTAGCATCACTTTTCCCTTTTCCTGACTTTTGTTGCCCTTTTCAAATTGTGTGGCTGGCATCAAATTAAATCACACATCAGGTCTTGATTAACAAAATATATGACATTTTAAAATCTCTACTGTACCTTGTGTATTTTGTTGAGAACAAAATGACATAATTCAAACTCTAAATCAGAGTTAAATTGACGTGGTGTTTTTTTGCGATGATTACGTGGGCCCTTAATGTTTTGAGCAGTTTATATGTAACCATAAAATTCCTCAGTTTCAATATTTGAACTGTTGTCTTTGTACAATTTGCTATTGAATGTAAGGTTTAAATGCATTGAAAACAATTGCATTTTGTTTTTACACATTTTACACAAATTCATACTGGTTTTGTGAAGAACATTTTGAGCATTTTTGACACAATGTAAAACAATTATTTCTTTGTGTGTAAGAAAAGCTCAACTCAATGGAATAGTATGTACTTGGCAATCATCCAAGAGAGATGATGGCGTTCTCACACCACATGTTCTCACCCTCATTTGTAAAATATAAAAAAAAGCATATTGGACAGAGAAATTTATTATGATGGAATGTTCATGTGTGAAGCTTCTCTGCCACCAAATAGGAGACCTTGACAAAAAGGAATAGTAATCTACAATGTGGGCTGTGATAAGAAGTTTCAATCAAACATCTTTTTTTCTACTCCAATCGTTTGTTGCATTATTGATTCAGTCAGGTGTTTTTTGCTACTGTGCAGTTCCTTTTCCCCCAATCTGTCCTTAAGCCTCTCCCACAAGTTTAACCTTAGATGTTCTATCTGGATAAATACATTTTTCTTTCATAAGCTTGCTTCCCTCATCCTTGGCTGAACACCAACACAGATAAAAGGGCAAGAAGCTTTTGATCAATTCTGGGGTCTCTCTTGTGGCGTGCATACTGTAGCCTTTGAATAAGCAATGTGAAGAGGATGGAGGAGATTTTATATTTCTAGCCAGTTTTACCACCTTCTGAGCCTTAGTTAGCTGGGCCGGGTTTGTTCTTATGTAAGAGCACTTCTTCAAACAGGAAGACATGATGTCCTTCTTAAGACATCACTACACCGGTGTAATCTTAATGGTCTTTTGCTACAATTGATAGGCAATTTAATTTTTACGAAAGAGAGTTAAGTGATTTGGTTTGCAATTTCAGATAGAGAATAACTTCTCTAACTGAAGGTATTGTACCTTCCACTGTTATTACCCCATCCCCTGAAGTATGCCTGGATAAATAAAGTGGTTGTGAAAGCAATATCCATAACACAATAAAGTTAAATAAAGTTCTGTCTTTCTGCATTACCCAGGGGTGCAAACTGCACATGGAAAGAATTTGTGCACAAAAAAGACAGTATGATTGAAAATACTATGGACTGCTAATACAGATGGCAAAGATTGAATGTTTTGGCTGCTACAGAGAACATCAATGGCTTCCTCCTCATTTCAGATGTTTTCTTGAATCAATTACTTTATTATGCATTCAGAACCATGCCATCATCGTACTCCCTCTTTCAGGGACCCAGAGGTCATAAATAACATTCCCTTTTAGTGCCTCGCTAAAGTCTTAACAGACGCTATGGGGACCAATACAAACACAAAGTAGTAGCGTAGGCAGTACATGGACTGTGAGGACCTAAAGCAGTCTACCTGTGGGGGGCGTCTGGACAAACCAGGGATATCCTAATGGCACCAGTGGAACACGCCAGACACCTTTTTACCTTCCTCCACCCCGGCAGACGGCACACCAGGCTGGCAATCATGACAGAGGCAATAGAACTTCCCAAATGAACTCACCTCTCCATGCAGATGCACACCACGATCAACCCTTCAAACACTGCCCCAGTTGCCACCATGCCCTAGCGGAGATGTTTAGGTAAAAAGGCGAATAACTTCTATCGAGGATCAGGTCCATGTTCAGAAACAAAGAAGATGGCGAAAATGGCGGTAGCTACCAACGTAGCAATACGGCTGCAGGGCAAACATTGTTGACTGCAAGTGGGAAGAAAGTCACTGTTCGTTCAGCGCTGGAGCGTCGCTTCATCCGTACCTAACCAAGAACTGTTACGAAGAACAGACAACACCAGGTACTTCACTTGTGATCCACCAGTGTCTATGTTGGCCTTTTCATATGTCTCACAAACCTCGGGGAACATTGAGCAGTGGAGCTCACATTCCACTGAATAGGACACCCCTCTAGAGAGGAGATCCCTGTCTGGGTTGCAGCACCTGGAGAGGGACGTTGTCCATGGCGACCCGGAGGTGCGTATGGCTCCATAACAGCAGTGAGTGTACCTGAATGAACAAGGAGCGGGAACAAGTCCCCAGTAGGATTAAGGTACTGACCCAACCAGGTGGAGACTGCTCAGTCACAGACATGCTTCTCATAGCATTGAGATAAAGGACATGGTGAGTCTCTGCCGAAATTCCCCACCGAATAGGAGCCATCGGCACTGAACCAAGTGGACATCCGTCAAGGACCTCCATTTGGGAATCATGTATGAACATGTCGCAACCGCCGGATTTTGAACTCAACTGGCGAGTTAACATTTGTTTGTTTGTGTCCCGTCTTTCCCTAAAACATTAGACTCCGAGAACGTCTTCCAGCATGACTATTCAAATTCCGTGGATGGTTTTACGCAGAGAAAAATGTAAGCTGCTAGTACATAACAGATGTGGTGAAGATGAGAAATGTTTTGGGTTCACAGGTGGAGGTGCCTGATGCACTTGTGAAATTCGGCAATACCCAGATTCACCACTGGCTTTTTCCTACCTTCCATTAACACCTACCAGACAGAGATATTCATGCCAGTATCCATCTGTCATACAACCCCCAAACCCAAGTGTAACTGAGCTCAGTTGATGAGGGAAATTGCCTAAACTGATGACCAAGGGCAGAACAGGCATGAGGTGAATCTTGTTAATAATCAGTGGAAAGTGATTATCACAGCCTCATGAAAAAAGGAGAATGGTCCAGAACTTGAACCCAGCATGAAAATGTTTGTCTGCTCCTCCTGGATGGAGTTCTCATGGCTGGCAGAGGTAACAATAAAACATTGTTGCTCAGAGAACGTGAAGAGAACGTCACAGTGACTCCTTTATCCAGCAACACGCAATATAATAAACTGATGCCAAAAACAGGTGATGGAGATAAAATAAAAAGATGTTTTGGGAAAATAAAGCATGATAACTTCGTGTGGACTGATGATCTAACATGTAACATGTTACGATTTAGTCTTATTGAAATGTTGACACACTTTCCTAATACTTTTCAGATGTTAGTTTTGTTATGTTTTTAAGTACTTTTGGAAACAATTACTGTCAGTCTTTGTTTAATGCATTGGCATTACACAATTGAGCAAGGCTTGCTCTCGCACACCGACCTTGAAACCAGTAAGCTCTCAGACTAATTTGGTTCACTTCAATAACTCTCATACTGTATGTTATTGATATGCTCAATACAAACTGCTGGGAACCAAAAAGACTAAGCCTTTTGTAATTCCTATATGCCATAAAAGAAAAACCCACTGTTTTCCCGTTTCAATGTGGAGGCACAGTTCCACCCCATAGCTAATGACAACGCTACTAGTCAGGATAATAGTCATTGTTTTATTCATATATTTGTTTCTGAGCCCAACCAACGGCTGCTGTGAACAGACCCTGTGCTCCCTTTTTCTGTTGATTGGTTCCAGATCCTACTCTTCCTGTCAATTGATCTATGCATGTTGACTAACAGTGAGCTGCTAAGGGCCATCATGATGCGTTGCAACAAGAGGCTGATTACTATCCCAGTTACGGCATTCCAATGGCGACACATAGCGAGTGACTGTTCTTCAGTACAGTCTGTGCTGTGACAGATGAACAGTCTTCCTTAGGTACCCGGGACTCCTTGGTGATTATTTTTACCCAAAACTGCAAGAGGCTCATTTAACATGTTTATATTCATTGTTTCTCCAGACTAGAGATGGAGTCAGCAATAGTGAATGGGCAGAGGGAGGGTGGGATAGCACGCGTTGACATGTCATGAAGTGATGAAGGCTTGGTCTGTCTGCATGAAGGCAATGGAATAACTAGTAAGCATCCTCTGTTATCAGTAACAGGGTTTTGAGTATAGTATTACCAATTTTTCAGTAAAGTAATTAATATTATTTTGGAACCACTCTGAACTTAGAGAATGTTTTGCTAAACTAGCCAGATAGCACTGTTAGAAAGAGCCAATTAATCCAGCCAGCGGCCATTTATTTGCCCTTTGATTTGGAGAAACAATGTTTCTACAGCCTGGCCCTGAACTGGACACTTTCTGAAATGGTTTTGATACTATAGACATCTCTATTAACCTGTAAGATTGGGTGCTTTTCCATCCTCTGAGCCCGAGGCATTTTAAATGTCAGTGCTCTGAAGAGTTTCACAGGAATTCCAGGAAATGAATTCCAGGACATTCCAGGCACTGCTCAACGTTTAACACACTGCTCAAATAAAATAAAGTCACACCTAACACTTAAGTCACACATCAGGTCTCGATTAATTAAACATATTAAATATAAAAATATATACGATATATCGTGTACTTTTTTCAGAACAAAATGATGTAATAACGATCTATGGAAACCAAAATCACCCACCTATGTAGGGCTGGATTCAAACTCACTCAGAAAATCTAAGTGAACAATTGAAATCACAGGCTGTTTAGGCTTGTGTGAATTTCATCAGAGCAACTCATAAAGTGACTCAGTAGTGTGTATGTGCTCCACGTGCCTTCATGCACTCCCGACAATGTCTGGGCATGCTCCTGATGACGTGGCAGACGGTGTCCTGAGGGATCTCCTCCCAGACCTGGATCAGAACACCTGGCCAGTCAGGCGCATCTTGGCGGGGTGGGATGCACCGATACACGACGTCCCAGAGGTTCTCAATTGGATTCAGGTGGGGGGAACATAAGGGCCAGTCAATGGCATCAACGCCTTTGTCATCCAAAAACAGCTTTTCATGGCTGTCACATGTGCTCAGTGTAAACCTGCCTTCATCTGTGAAGAGAACGGGGCACCAATGGTAGACCTGCCAATTCTGGTGTTTTCAGGCAAATGCCAAACAAGCAGCATGGTGCTCCCATGGGAGAACGTTGGGCCCTCGTGCCACCCTCATGGAGCCTGTGTCTGACAGTTTAGCCAGAAACATGCACATCAGCAGCCCGCTGGAGAATCTGGCAGTTCTTCCCATGTTCCTCCTCACACGAAGGACCAGATACCGGTCCTGAAGCTGGTTTGATGCCCTTCCATGGCCCTGTTCAGCTCTCCTCGTGTAGCGGCCTGTCCGCTGGTATCTCCTCCGTGCTATTGAGACAGTACTGGGAGACCCTTGTGCCATCCTGGAGGAGCTGGACTACCTGTGCAACCTAAATGAGCTGCAGGTACCACCACATGCTACCAGTAGTGACAAGGACACTAGGAAGACAAAAACAAATCTGCTAGTAAGGATGTGAAGAGAGCAATGTTTGTGGCCATGCATAACCATTCCCTTTTGGGGGGTTGTCTTACCGTTGCCTCTCCAGTGCACCTGTTGTCACTTTCATTTGCACCATAACAGGGGACATTGATCCACAATTGCTTACATGCATATGCAAACCAACGTATACAATATGCTCTCTGTCTGTATTTTCCTCACACTGTGTTTTCATTATCCTTGACTGTCCTAAATGTAGATGTAAATGTAGACGTTGCATCATAGCTAAGTATAAAGCACTACACACTCGTTGTAGTCGGTCTGATCTCTTTTCTTTCTCCTGATTCCCCAGTGAGCCATGCAGTCAGTTATGCCAGTGTTTGATGTATGTCCTGTGCTGGGTACATTGACATATAGTCATGTGGCTGCGTATGTCTGTTCTGACCCTGTCCTCCTTCTACTCCTTAGCATGGCAGTCTGTGTCGGTGTTAGCATGTGGTGGGACCTACGAGTACGCAATTGAGGAATTCTGCTTGGAGAAATTCAAGCTGGACATGGAGGAAGTAGACCAGCATCACTGGTGTAGCTGGGAAGACACAGTGGAGTGAGTATTTCACGTAGCACGTAGTATGTTGTATCTCTGTAGCATACCATGTAGCACTTTGGTATCCTATGCAGCCCCTATGTAGTGCCAATGGAATGTCTACAAAAATCAGCACCTGCAGTAAAGTGACTTGCAGTGTTTTTGTCGTTTTGTAAAACCCCAACCATGTTTTCACCGGTGGCTTTCACCCACTTTGTGCGATCAGATTTAATTACGGAACTGTTCTCCCGAATTAGGTCTAAACATAATCACATTTTGTTATCAAATACATATTATAAACACAGACCTTTCCAGGGCATGTTCAAATTTGAATTATTTGTAAAACAATTTGCTTTGTTTTGTCAGTAAAATTAAAGAAGTCGATTTTTTTATGTGTCAAAAATATTTACCGGCCCAAAACAGTTCTTAACTACTGAATTTTGTAGTTTTCTGACATTCTCTGTCGCCTTTTGTTGTATGACCTCATCCATGTAATGGGGGTAAAAGGGCTATGTGGACTTTATTTAATCAGTTTTACAACAAAAATATTTCCAAATTGAATATGCCATTGATTTTCACCTTTTCAACTCTCGCCCTCAGTTTGGTTTCTATTAGCAGATTATTATGACATTCTTGGAGGGTGCCCAAAATGAATTGGCCAGCCCATTTTATTAATTCATATCTACATTAATGAACCAATAGCATAGCAGTCAGATACTGAGAGCATTTTATACTAGGATGACTTCCCGGTTATATTAATAAACAGAAAGCTAAGGGAAGTTCAGTTTCTTTTTTTTCAAGTCAGACAGCTTAACGGCTAGATGTGAATGACTGAAATGAACTGTTAACTCCTGCAGCCACATCTTGACTGGAGACTACTTTTGAAATTCCACCCTACTTTCAATGTATAGTGCACTAGCTTGATCAGGTCTTTGGTAAAAAGTAGTAGTTTACTATATATGAAATACATTTTGGACAAAGACTTGAAGAGTGGAGCAGAGGGCAGAGTCTTGTACAGTTGTTCTCCCTGGAGTCAAAGAGGAGGCGCAGAATGAGTCCAAATAAATTCCCATCTGTTCTCACACGATTAAGGGGAAGGGGGTTGTGGGGTTGCAGCAACTTTGACAACCCTGCCTGTAGTTATGGCCATTTGTCCCGTACCACATTCAACTGTGATTGGTCATCTCTCCAGTAACACATACTGCATATGAGAGGTCATCACTGTTGGGTTGGGATGCTTGGCAGAAATGGTTGTTTCCTGGCTGCCTTCCCTCGCACTGTGGTTCCCCATGGACAGTGGTTCCCCATGGGCTGTGGTTCCCCATGGGCTGTGGTTCCCATGGGCTGTGGTTCCCCATGGGCTGTGGTTCCCCATGGGCTGTGGTTCCCCATGGACAGTGGTTCCCCATGGGCTGTGGTTCCCCATGGACAGTGGTTTCCCATGGGCTGTGGTTCCCCATGGGCTGTGGTTCTCTGTGGCTGTGGTTCTCTGTGGATCTGGGTCCCCATGGATGTGGTTCCCTGTGGCCGTGGTTCCCTGTGGCCGTGGTTACCTGTGGCCTTGGTTCCCTGTGGCCGTGGTTACCTGTGGCATTGGTTCCCAGTGGCTGTCGTTCTCCGTGGCTGTGGTTCCCTGTGGTCTGTGGTTCCCTGTGGTCTGTGGTTCCCTGTGGCTGGAGTTCGGGTTTTTCCTCTGTGGTTGTAACATTAGTCCAGAGGTATCATGCGGAGGCTTGCGGAAGATGACGGTAGCATTCCAGTTATAAACACAAGGCCTGTAGCCTGGCTAGACAATGCCCTGTAGCTGGAGACCGTCTGTGTATTAACATCAATTCGTTATCTTCACTCTTTCTTTGTCCCTGCCTCCTCTAATTGTATTCATCACCGAGGAAGGAACCGTGTGGGGATTAAGGAAGCAGCCATTTAGGGGAATTATCTAAAGGATGTTTTTCCAATGCCTTCTAAATGGTTCCACAGACACAGAGCTTAGGGGCAATGCGGCTGACAGTACACAGAAGTGCTCAATAACCCGGTCCACTAAAATGATACACACTAGAACAGTCCCATGGATCAGTGTGGCTGCTCACTCAGACTTCCCCAGAAGAACCAAGGGGAAGAACTTCTCGATCCAGATTCATCGAGGTCACCTTTCGCTCTCCATATCACGGCAAGGCAGGATCAGTGAGGGTCGAATCATAGCTGTTGGTTGCCATCTGAGCATCCGAGGTGCTCAGATGTTCCCAATTGTCCCTGGCAATGAAGTCATTTTTATTTTTACCCCATTACAATGTTAATAGGTACTTTTTTGGTGTCTGATTACGTTGATGAACAACAGTGAAATGTAAACAGGATTGAACTGCACTGATATTATAATAGTCTGATATTATGGACCAATCTTGCTATATAAAGCTATGCTGGTTTCTTGCAGCACATGGATTCCCTTGAATCGTTAATGAAGTACCATATATTCCACACAGCTCATTACTGGTGTTGCTTATTTTATATAGATTGTTTTATCTTTAACTCATCTTTAACATTTAGTGATGACTAAATACATAGGTACAGTTGTGGCCAACCGTATAGGTACTTGATTCAAATACTTCAAAAGCATTGGTATCCGCATACAGTATATATTTCTTTGCTTTGCATTGGAACAAAATCAAAACATCTGAATAATGAAATATAAGCATATTCCATAAAGAATGCTAAAATGGCCATGACAATGTTTGTCACATTTTAGAAGTTGTTGATTCACCTGCTCAAAGTCTATCTACATTTATTTTCAATTTCAAATGGATCTTCTAAAGCGCTTTTTACATTATCAATTGTAACAGTGTGATTATACAGATACCAAACTGGAAACCCCAAAAAGCAAGCAACTAGGATGTAGGATTATCTACAGTATAATTTCACTCATTGGTTAAAAGATGCATTTTGTACCCTGATCAATATATTCAGGTTTAAAACCAACATTGAGCCTCAGCCTATGTTGTTAATTCGGTCTTGCTATCTGGACATATTTAAATATTTGTTTGTCAAGCTGTGCAAATGCAGGTTTATGTTTATCATTGTTTCTGCTGCTATAATAACTGTGAGGAATATTTGCTTGAGAAGAAAGTAGACCTTGATGTAAATGTATTGTATTAGGTTGCCGTTACCAACACTGTTGTGGAAAAAGTTTTGTGAAAGGCCCAGCTGCTTTGGTGATTATACATCTTTGAATCAGTTAACAAGCAACTGGCAGTCCTGTGCCTGTTAGATATCCCAATCCTACAGATGTTGCCAAAGTAGCAAAATAAACATGGAAACTAATTATTTTGTGGATTATAATAGATATAATTATAAAAAAGATAAGAGAAAATCAAGTCTAAAAAGTAAGGAATGCACCCCAAATGCACAGCAAATCATTTATTCTGTATAGATCAAATAAATAATATGCGCCTGTACATTCAGAAAGGGAAAATAAACTGTGAAAGCAACCAGTCAGACATCCTGTAGACCAGGGCTACCTAACCCTGTTCCTGGAGATCTACACTCCGGTAGGTTTTCTCTTCAACCCCATTTGTGACTAACCTGATTAAGCTTTTCATCCAGCTAATTATTAGAATCAGGTGTGCTAAATTAGAGTTGGAGAGAGAACCGACCGGACAGTAGATCTCCAGGAACAGGGTTGGGCAGCCCTACTGTAGACGCACCAAACAGCAGCCTCTCACACCCCATTTCCAAACGAATGTACACCTCCACATTGAGACCGATCAGGGTAGGTGTAAATGGCTGCTTGGTGTGTCGTGTGCCTGTGCTCTATGTGCGCTTCTTGGAGCTAAAAAGGTAATGCTTGGCTTGGGTCTCAGCACCACCTGCCTAGCTTGGTCTCTGAGGCGTAAAGGGACTCATTAAAGTGTTCATGGACAGCGGGCAGGCGTTCAGCCTCGCTAGCACAGCGTGAGGTCACACGCCAACGCTCCGCTCCTCCATAACGTAAACGGTGAGCTGACACTGCTGTTTTCAGCTTTCAGCTTCTGAGAAGTGTGCCACTCTGGTTTAGGAAGCACTGGTTTAGAAAGCACCGTGACTTGACATCAGAGGCTCATGGTTGTTGCAGAGAGCAGGTGAGATGGGTCTCGTTCCTTTGTAGTGTTTCTGCTGTCCCTAGCCATTCACAATCACAGGACCATATCTCTGGAAAGGGCAGCACACCACTCAACTACTGTGAACAGTTTTAACTATATCACAACCTGCAGAGGCTACTAGCTAGCCTAGCTCTGCTCTAAAGGTTCTGTCGCTTAAAGTACACGCTGCTACTTTAGGTATGGGTCCTGTAGAAGACAAATAGATCTCAATTCTTCTTTTGTCAAAGTGCATCTCCTCACTCTTCCTTTATGCCTCTTAAGCCTCCTCAGTACACCAAAATTACCAGTGGGCTAAACAAACTCCCCCACTATGCTACGATGACCAACGGCTAACCGAAACACCCTCGGCATGCTATGTTGACCAATAGACGTCACAAACTCAGCTATGAAATCCCACAAAAAACATAACATTAGCTATGATTTTAATTCACCAGACATACAAACACAAAAAGTTGTTAATTTTCCATGCAATTTGGCCTTTCTTTTTTTACCCTTTTCGATTTCTTTCCACTACTCTGTTAATTTCAGCTTGATGGCATGTTCTTGTCCTTAATAAATAGTTAAACATTTACTGTGTGTTATCAGTTTACTGAAAGATCTAGAAGTCTGTTTTGCCTGCTGGGTTTTCATTCATGGTGTAGATATGCCTGTTTGGGGTTTTCTGGCTAATCAGATACATCATGCCAGCTTCAACTCATATGAGCTCAGATGTGGAAATAATTGAGGCTCTTGAACCACTATGATTGCATCACTTATTACACAGCAATCGGAGGAATTGCATTGTGTTTTACACAGCTCACCAGATGGCTTCTGGCCAGGGAGTTACATTGCTCTCTTGGTTTGCATTCCAGCTGACACTCAATGGACCCTGGACAAAAGTGCGGCACTATATTGAATAGTGTGTCATTGGGGACAAAGTCAGAGTCTTTATCCCTTATTCCAAGCAGCCTTCCTGGTGAAGAGCAAGAATGTTCACCTTGGGACCTTATGTTCCCTCTGTATTTCTGATGTTGTTTCGAGGGAAGTAAGTCTGTACATTCGAGCCTGTACATTCCGGAAAACAAAAATAATCTTAAACTGAAACTTTGCGGCAGTGGTTCCAAAATCTTTTCACTCAGGCCATTATTAAAAACATAGGAGTTATAAATAATAATAACCAAATGGAGCCTATTAATAGAGACAGCAGGCCAACCCCCATTTTCTTCTCAGTTTGGACAATGTTTTTGTGGAGGCGTCTGGAATCTTTAGTGAAGGGAGGACAAAGATGGCTTCTGTGACTGAGAAAAAAACATTTATTATAATGAACTTAGAATTCATTATAAACAATACTACTGGTTCATTTCTTTGTGCACCCCATAGACAGCACACCTGCAGAAGCATGAACTCACACTTTGAGCAATAGTCCTTAGAATATGAAACAACAAGTAACATATGTGTTCATTATAATAACATCAAATTGATCAGAAATACAGCATAGACATTGTTAACATTGGAAATCAAGTTGATCATTTAATTATGTGATTATGATGAAACCTACAGGTACAAAATGGCCAGAAACAAAGAACTTACTTCTGAAACTCATAGGTCTATTGTTGTTCTAAGGCATGAAGAATATTCTATGTGAGAAATTGTGAGGACCTGTAAAATGCACTGTACTACTACCTCCACAGAACAGCACAAAATGTCTCTAACCACAACAGAACGAGGAGTGGGAGGCCCCAGTGCACAACTGAGCAAGAGGATTAATTTATTTGTGTCTAGTTTGAGAAACAAATGCCTTACAGGTCCTCAACTGACAACTTTATTAAATGGAAATGATTAAGAAGGTAAAAAGAACAGACACTGGACAGAGGAGGTATTCAGTTCTCAAAGAAGAAGGTTCATCAGACGCAGACAAAATAAAGATGCTTTAGGAGTGTTTGACGCCATGTGTCAAGCATGGGGGAAGCAATGTAATTGTCTTTGGGTGCATTGGTGGTGGCCAAGTGGGAGATTGGGATCTTGAAGGAAGGCTATCACTCCAATTTCCCTATGGATGGCATTTGATTGCAGACAGTTTCCTCTTACAACAGATCAATGACACAAAGCACAGTCCCAAACTATGCAATAACTATTAAAGTAAAAAAGCAGTAAGCAGGCATGTGCTATTCTGTCTATGATGGAGTAGCCAGCTCAGTCAGCTGATCTTATTAATATTAAGCAGTTGTAGGAGCAGCTTGACCTTATGTCATGTAAGAAGTGTCCATCAAGCCAATCCAACTTGAGGGAGGAGCTTCAGCAAGCATGGGGGTGAAATCTCTTCAGATTACCTCAGCAAATTGACAACTGGAATGCCAAAGTTCAGCAAGGCTGTAATTGCTGCAGATGGAGGATTCTTTGATGAAAGCAAAGTTTGAAGGACACAATTATTACTTCAATTAAAAATAATAATTTTTAACCTTGTCAATGACTACACGTCCTATTAATTTAGCTTCATTTCCTATTTCATGTAAAAACAAAACATTTCTTAATGATCCCAAACTTTTGAATGGTTTGGTTTGTTCTTTCACTCCTCCCACACTCTGACATCCTAAGAACCCTTGCTGATCTCGTGTCTTGCGATTCTGTGGGCCAGTATGCAAAAAGGAGTGGGTCCAGGCAGCATGGGATGATGATGTTGAGCAATGTCTGGACCTGCACCCTCGCAAATATTAACGTCTTCAAAGGTTTTACTCACGTCAGCTAGAGGTCAGAGGCATCGTTTTGGGTGACATTTCCTCTCCATCCGGGGAAGGAGACCCAGCTCAGATAGCCCCTGCAGTTCTCTGCTCTACGTGAGTCCACCATCTGTTGCTCTGCCGCTCGGAGGTTGACATTTTTCTTCCCTTTTTTTTTGGATCAGTCTCTCTGATCTGCTTAATGGAAAAGTACGTTGAAGGAGCAGCCAACCACTAGTTTTAGAGTAGTAGAAAGAAAAGTGCCTTTATTAGCAGGCAGCTAGAGAGCCATGCAGAGTTATGAGAAGGGTAGCTCTAGGGCAGGGGAGGGCAAACTTTTTGGCTCGGGGGCCACATCAGGATTTTGAAATTAACTGGAGGGCCACATATGTTTTTGCAATTTGTTAATCGTAAATGATTTGCAGGCCTGAAAAGGGCAAAAGTTAAAAAACTTGCCCTACATATGTACAGTAGATCCCATATAATGTGTAAATAGTTGAAAATCCGACTCAGATGTATAAAAATGGGCTGGTGAGTTGTTTTTCGATTCCCCTCAAAACCATTTCATTACCCTCCGTGGGCCGGATGGAACAGCCTGGCGGGCCGCATTTGGCCCTCGGGCCTTAGTTTGCCCACCCCTGCTCTAGGGGGTCGGGAGAGACAGAAGGGGATGATGGAAACAAACCTTCAGCACTGGTTTAACCCCAATTTGTATTCTGGTCAAGAGGCTCTGTTTCTTATGTCGGTTGAATCATGACTTGTGGCTTGATTTTACTTTGACATTTTAGAGTACCATTTATAAAGCTTTTACATAGACTCTTTCATCTTATTATTTTAGATCCTTCAACTTTTTTGTTTGACCTCATCGTGGCCTCATCGTGATGCATTTTTCCGGATATTTTCTCGAGATACAATCTAATTTGAGACTGCAGTTCACATAACAGTTCAGAAATGTTAAATGCTGTTTTCATACTGGCAGAAATCACCTATCAAAAGTTTCGCCCAGTCATAGATTTGCCCAATCATGTCCCCCGTTTCACATCAATTATTTTACTAGATGTAGGGATGTGTGCCATTCCTGTGTTGAGAGCTACAGCTCTACTGGAAATTAATGTCGTATTTTTTACAAAGCCAACCTGTGAACATTGTACAACATATGTTTTTAGACACAGTTTCTGGGCATGTTTGCATACATAAACAATGCACAATTATCCTCAAACAACCAGTTATTCATGTGTCTTTTAATCTTAGGGACTTAGATAAATCCCTCTGGAATGGTTCTGCTCCTCTGCTCCTCTGGTCCTCTGATCCCCCTGTGCATCACAGCACTTGACCCCCAGCAGGCCATTGATTGAAGCTTTCATGTGTCCTGATCCAGGACACCTTCTTTGTTTTTTCATTTTACTGAAATACCTAAATCCATGATTCCTAACCCCGTCAAATTGCATTTTTCCTACGGGGAACCTGCCAAAAAACCTTCTGGGGTTTGATTTGTCAGCTTTTACCGTCTCAGTGGGAATGTTGGGTCCCTGCATGTACATCACAGCCACACACAGGTGCACACACACACACACACACACACACACACAGCTCCTCTCCACTTCATCCTGCCTCTGTATTCTGTGATGACACACCATGACATTAATGACTTTGAGCACAGCGACAAAAGAGTAAACAGACTGGGAACATTTCAACACAACGAGTCCTCTTCAATAACAAAAGGCTTAAAATTCACCACCTCCCTCTTTGAGACTGTGTCACATTGATTACTGATTGCGCATTCTTGTGGAGAGTTGGAAATAACAGGGAGCCTTTGGGTTTCTCCCTGTATAGTTTAGACTCGTCCTTGAACGCTAAACAACACACCCGGCTGATAAAAAAAGATAACTTGGTTTTCCATCATGTTACTAGCAGCCAGACACTATACTGTTATAAAAAAGTTGCAAAACGTAACCACATGATTTCCAAAGACAACTTGGTTACATTACTCTATATAAAGTAATTCACAAAACATATTGTATACGATCTGACATGCTAGTAAGTTATAAAACCATAGGATTATGGGGTTGCAATAAAAAATTGGAGTGAAACAGGCTTTGAGGACCGGATTTGAATACCACTGAGTGAGATACACATAAACAGTTTCTGCATTTGTGTTTGTTACTAATGAACTAGTTTGCAGTGATATACTTATTCAAGTTGAGGTTTGCAAGGAGGACAAGCAGGAGAATTAATTTAGCATTCTCTGTACCGCTGTCTCAAAAGGGCAGATTGTGGAATACTTTGAAGAGTGGTGACAGAAATCCATTTTAGTTTTGACAAAAAATCTAATGGGGTAAGTGCTTTGAGCGCTGGCCTTGACAGGAGAAAACTCTCCAGGCTGTCATTACGCAGTTCCTGTTGAGAGACTGTACTCAAAGGTACTTCAGTAACACTTATGCTACCTTAAATTTAAAATCCAGAGTTGGGACTCCCAGGAGGCTAGCACATATCACTTTGTCTAAGCATCATGCTGACCACCGCAGTAAAGGTTTGAGCCTTAACTGTAATGCAAGTAGCTGGTAAGGGAACACATAATTGTCACAGTAAAACACCAAGTCAATTAAACGTCAAATCAGCAAATCAGTTTGTCCAGTTAGGAAGCATAAAGGTTTTGTGAATCAATGTCACCTGTTTTGGTGCAAATAAAAGTGACAACATGTGCACTGGAGTGGCAACTGCAAGACAACCCCTGAAAGGGGAATGGTTTTGCAGGTGGTGGCCACAGATAATTTCTCCTCATACTTCCTGGCTGATACTTCTCTAGTTTGGCGTTTTGCTAGTGTCCATGTCACTACTTGTAGCATAAGGCGGTAACTGCAGCCCCGTTGAGGTTTCACAGGTAGTCCAGCTCCTCCAGGATTGCACATCTATATGTACTACGTCAAGATAATTTGCTGTGTCACCCAGTACAATCTCAAGAGCAAGGAGGAGATACCAGGAGAAGGGCTGTTACACGAGGAGTGTTGGACAAGGATGTAGAAGGACATCAACCTAGCAGCAGGACCGGTATCTGCTCCTTTGTGTGAGAAGGAACAGTAGGAGCGCTGCCAGAGCCTTTTAAAGTGACCGATCTGTCAGAAACAGACTCCATGAGGGTGGCATGAGTGCCTGATGTGTTCCAATGGGACCTGTGCTCACAGCCCAGCAGCATGCAGCTTGATTGGCATTTGCCAGAATACACCAGAAATGTCAGTTCAGCCATTTGCACGGTACTCTACACAGATGTGAGCAGGTTCACAATGAGCACAAGTAACAGACACGTGAAAGAGACCGAAGACCGGGATGAAATCCACAGACACATCGTTGAACAGCCTGGGATTTCAATTGTTTACTTTTCTATAGTTTTAATCCAGCCCTCAATTAGTTGTTTATTATGATTTATATCGACTGTTGTTATATCATTTTGTTCTAATCTAAATACACACTGTACAGTAAAGATTTTGATCTTTAATTTATATTGTTCATCAAGACCTGATGTGTGATTTCAGTGTTCTCTTAATTCTTTTCATGCAGTGTATTTAATTCTTTTAATTTTCTTACAAATATTTCCAGACATAAGATCATCAAAATGAGTACACTTACAATGTGCCATTTCTAATTAAGTAATGAGCACATTGTTCAGGGATTGAATACTTTGTAAAGCACTGTACCTTTAAGAAACACTTGCTTTTATCTTGAACTCTCCTGCATCTGTTAGAAATGACTGCAATTAGACATGACCATAGATAAGACTGACTAGGGTGGTTAAAACACATTAATGGATGCGCATGTAAAACATTTCCCTTATCAAGACAATGTCAATGTGCATATCATATATACACGAGGCCTAGATCATATCTATCTCTTCTGACCACACTGTGCAGTTAGTAATGTATGAACTCATTCAGACAGTTTGGTAACAACACTATAAAGAAAATATGCCGTAGTTAAATTAAAGAGGAAGAAACTGTTGGCTTTTAAAAAGTACTGAAGTACCGGCACAGGGCGTCTTTTCTAGAGTTGTACCCCTTTTTCCAGTTGAAAAGTGAAAATATTGTGCCGCTAAGCTCCAGTCTTTCTTTGCGCTGACATTAGACCCTGATCCTCCTCGTCCCCACTCGGTTATATTTAGTGGCGTTAAACACTCTTGAAATTCAATCTGGTGACAAAATGTGCAGGAGAATTTTTCCAACCCCCTGTCCACTGAACGGAGAGCACTGCTTTTCCTGGACCTCCTTGTTTTAGACACAGAGGAATCTACTTTGGTCCCAGGGAATCTAAACGTACCCATCCACTGTGTTGTTCTGCATTTGTTTTTAACTCCCACTCTTAGCCAAGACTCCCAGTCAGTTTCAGCATGTGAAGAGGTCAAAAACTACAGATGCCACGGATAGTAGCATGTCTCACATGCAAATTTAGAGCTCAATTCCAGCACCTTGAGGATATGTTTCACAGTAGAAATCAACGTTTGTGTTGGCCGTGGTGATAAAACCTGCATGTGCACAGCAACCCACCTCACAGGTGTTCTTGACTTCGTCTGAGTTGTAACTGAGTGGGTGTGCTGTATTGTAAATAAAGACAGTAAACATTGCTTTTAAACGTTGTTTTGGTAGGTTTTGTAAAAGCGCGTTGTAACTGCTGATGAAAAAGAGCTTTAAAAATAAAGTCCACCGATTCGTTGATAAATAAAAACACAGCCTTAATCTAGGAAATCTCTATCAAAATATATTTTATTACTATAAGCACCTTATAACTATTGTTCTAACAAAGCAATCGTGTGTGTTGTAAAACACACACACAAACATTAAAACAAGTTCAACAGACAATCTTGATTAGACGGATAGTAAAATGTATGTTGGAATGTGACCTTTGAATGGAGTCCAAGGCCTGTGAACCATCTATTTTTTGCTGTCAACAAACCCACTGGGGATAATATCACTGAGAAATCACAGTACAAATTACATTTAATGGATCACAGCTACATTGCAGGACCACATTTTTCAATATCCCCTGTGTTTATTGCATCATTTTCCTGGCAGTGCAATAGCCTAGTAATCCCCAATGCAAATACTAATATCCGCAACAATTTTTAAAACACACAGACAATGATGACACAATCTCAATAACCTGAAGGGATGCTGTACAGAAATGTAAAGCCTATGGCTGGTTACAAAAACTAAAACATCCCAGAAAAGTCTAATTTATCAGTGTTGCATAGAAACTAACCTGAATTAGAATGGTTATACACATAGAAAAAGTTGTCTTTATCAAACTGTTGTAAGTGGTAGGAGAGGCTGTTAAAATTTTTTTGAGTGTGTTTGAATCGGTTGGTTGTTTTGGTTTCCATAAAATGTTCTGTTATTTTGTTCTCAGAGGATTACACAGTATACAGTACAGATTTTGATCTTTAATATATTTTGTTCACCTTTGAAGTGTATATTATAGGTTCATCTTTTTTAGCAGTGTACAGGATTTACTGGTTTACTTAATAGCCTAAAATAATAAACCAAATTACACCTCGAAGTATCAACATCTCATCAATTTATTTAGCAACAGTTATAAGACCTATATTTTTGGGAAGTCCATTAGGGGGTCAGAGGCTGACTGTATTCCAGCCCTAACTGTGGGAAGGTATGTTTGACTGCATACCAAAGGTGCAACAATAAATATTCTTCCCGTTCTAACTGCGCTACTCGTTAAAATAGAGGAATAAATGACAGGGGTTTGTGATGTACTGCCAATTTGTCACTGCTACATGTTATATCCTGGTACTCTGGGTTGAATCAAGCACATACAATGGGGAGAACAAGTATTTGATACACTGCCGATTTTGCAGGTTTTCCTACTTACAAAGCATGTAGAGGTCTGTAATTTTTATCATAATTTTTAGCACTTTAACTTTGAGAGACGGAATCAAACAAAAATCCAGAAAACCACATTGTATGATTTTTAAGTAATTAATTTGCATTTTATTGCATGACATAAGTATTTGATACATCAGAAAAGCAGAACTTAGTATTTGGTACAGAAACTTTTTTTCATACGTTTCGTGTAGTTCTTGAGCAGGTTTGCACACACTGCAGCAGGGATTTTGGCCCACTCCTCCATACAGAACTTCTCCAGATCCTTCAGGTTTAGGGGCTGTCGCTGGGCAATACGGACTTTCAACTCCCTCCAAAGATTTTCTATTGGGTTCAGGTCTGGAGACTGGCTAGGCCACTCCAGGACCTTGAGATGCTTCTTACGAAGCCACTCCTTAGTGCCCTGGCTGTGTGTTTCGAGTTGTTGTCATTCTAGAAGACCCAGCCACGACCCATCTTCAATGCTCTTACTGAGGGAAGGAGGTTGTTGGCCAAGATCTCGCGATACATGACCGAGGGTGATTAACCGTCACTTGAACTTCTACCATTTTCGAATAATTGCGCCAACAGTTGTTGCCTTCTCACCAAGCTGCTTGCCTATTGTCCTGTAGCCCATCCCAGCATTGTGCAGGTCTACGATTTTATCCCTGATGTCCTTACACTGCTCTCTGGTCTTGGCCATTGTGGAGAGGTTGGAGTTCAAACAGGTGCAGTTAATACAGGTAATAAGTGGAGAACAGGAGGGCTTCTTAAAGAAAACCAGGTCTGTGAGACCCGGAATTCTTACTGGTTGGTAGGTTATCAAATAATTATGTCATGCAATAAAATGCTAATTAATTACTAAAAAATCATACAATGTGATTTTCTGGATTTTTGTAAGTAGGAAAACCTGCAAAATTGGCAGTGTATCAAATACTTGTTCTCCCCACTGTAAGAAGCAGATCCAAGTCATGGTTTATTGGACATTTACAGTATCACAGCCCCTTGAGCATTATTGTTTAAATAACCAACCCTCTGTGATTATTAAACCTTAAGAATGGCAAGACCTTCCCTTCATTAAAAGTCCTCTTACCAGTTGAGGAACACCTATGGTGCTGCCCCCCAATGCACATGTACTGCATAGCCAAACTGCCCGATCTCCTAAACCATATTCCACACCAGATATACCTACCCCCCATTTCCCATCAAAAATACATTTCTGTACCTGAAACTTAATCTATTTTGTGGGTAAGTTTATGCATAAAAGAACCAGCGGGCTTGACAGTAGCATGCAATCTGAATGCACACAGCGATGCATGCGGAAGATTTGCCATCGGTTGGCAGACACCATGCTTAACACGTGGAATCCTAGGACAAGCCAGGAGAAGCACAGCAGCAATCAGCAAAGACATGTTAAAATCCCATTTGAAACACCCATCCAGAATTGCTGGTGCAGAGGTCTCCGGCAAAAGCAACAACTGAGACGTTTTTTCGACGGAATCAATATTGTCTCAGCAAGTCTTATGAGTGTAGCCTAACACAATGATTGCCTAACTGCATTCATTGCACCTATCCATTTTCCTACATGCGGGCATATGACAGACGGGACCATATCTTCTAACGCTGAGTCCACTAAGGTCATGTCCTCTATATATTTTTTATAGTTCAATAATTGCTACTCATGACCTCTGTATTTCTGCGTGTTAGATATGGTCCTAAAGACAAATCAAACAATTACACAGAAATAGATTGGTGACCACATAATGGAATAACTTACTAATTTGATAGACTTACATTTTTCCATTGTTGGACAACAAATTTGAATGTCATTTTGTCATCTTGCCCTTGCTTCTTTCATTTATTTAACTGCTTTATGTTTTGAGCACCACTTTTGATCTTAAATCAAAACATTTTGATGTTGTCTTCTTACTTCCTCTTTTGTTTCGACTTGCTTGACGTTCACACAAAACAGTTGAAGTTCACACAAGATTCCATCGCAAGCCAATAGAAACTTAAAATGGTTGGACAGTATTTGCATATCTTCCAGAAATGCAGAAAAATAAACATAAAAATTAAACAGTTCAGCGAGATTTCCTAACTATAAAGTAGGTTTACTATAACAAATATATAAAATACTTTTATTGAATTCCAACCATTGGCATGAATTTGAGTTAAAAGCCACACAACGGAAGATCAGGACCTTGAACTAATAAGGTTTGTTAGGGAGCGGTCTCAAGCTTAAGGATATGCGGGCCTCTAGAGGAGTATCAGTATCAGTCATATTCATAGTGATTATTTGTGCAAGTTGTTCATGAGGCCCCTGATAATGTGAGGCTTGAGACACCTGCCTCTTTGGCCTTATGGTAAGTCTCATTTTAAAAAGCAGTGAAAATATAAGGCTATTACATTGTGTCATGTAAATAATGGTGGTGTGGAGTAAAGCGGTTGTAGGGGGAGCTGAGATTGGAGGAGTGCTAAATAAGATCCCCCAGCGGGAACAGAAAAATGAACAGGCCCCTAGTCTAACCTACGTGATCTATACAGGACATACACCACCTTTATATGACCATTACTTACATGACACAATGTAACGGCTTTATATTACTGCTGCTTCTCAAAATGAGACATCTGGCAAAGACATCTACGACATTTAATCGCGGGAAGAAATGAATCGTTCCTTGACAGTCCCTTTATGAAAGATTGCGACAGGCCTGAATGCAAAACAATATCATGGGCTCTTCCCAGATAGACCAAGTGCATTTTTGTACCACGTGCTATTTTGTGGCTTTGATTTTGCCCAGACAGGACAGCAGCAGACGGTCTGAATGCACATAGCGATGCGTTTACCGGTGTGGTGAGTGGTCGGCTCTCACAGTGAAATCCTTATAAAGACCGCCTGGTAGAAACACAGCAGCCAACCACAGGGGAGACGTGACCGAGACATGAGAACGGCGCAAATCCCAAAAGGAGAAGTGGGATACGCCAAAAAGAACAGAATCTAAAACGCCAGGAATATATTTCCAAGTAAAAGCTCATTGCCTCTGTCTTATGAGACTGACCGAAACACCGGTAGAGCTTACTTATGTGTTTTAATGTATCCATTCTTTTTATTAAATTTTACTGAGGCCCATTACAAGCTCATATGACCTTCTGAGACAATTTGACTGACATCTCAGGTTGGAAGGAATACTGACGGGTGGTAGTGATCAGAGCAGGGCCCGTTACTTGTCAGAGGGAAGACGGAGGATCCGAAAAATCTCTCTGCTACGCCAGACAAACCACACCAGGAGGATGGAGGAATGAATGATCGGCCACGCGGAGGCTCTGAGAAGAGGGGACACGTCCGTTAGTTGGAGGGGTGGCTGGACGGAGTACCGTCTGTCTTTCACGCTCTACTGTACCTGTCCTCTAGTGTTACCAAGGATCTTTACACTCAACAATGGTCTATAAACACGCACACACACACACACACATACTGCAACTGGATGGATGATTGAGGGCAGTGGGAGAGAAGAGTTGCACACTAGGGTTGATTACACACTGTTAGCGTGTGTTTGTGTCATTGTCCAAGCCTCACGCCCTACCTTCTAGCTACCTACATCTGCAGCACCATAATAATGTAGAGCCCCATATCGGCCTAGGTGTTCAAACATCTAGGCTATTGTTTACCTAAATGTGAAAGATTATCAACCATGTCTAGTTGATCTGACCCCCACCTCTGTCTCTCCCTGCAGACCGTACTGTGAGCTCACCAACTGCACCTATCTGATCGCTCTGAAGATGGACTGCTTCTGGCCAAACCGGGCGGTGGACGAGTTCTTCATCCGCGTCCACAGGCACTATTTCCACGACTGCGCACTGACGGGCCGGCTGCTGCGTGATCCGCCCAACCGTATTCTGGGGCCCTTCATTGTGGTGCCAATCCTGGTCACGTTGCTCATGACTGCCCTAGTGGTGTGGAGGAGCAAGCGCAGTGAAGGCATGGTGTAGCGGGGCCGGTCAGGGGGGAGGGAAGAGGTCCAGAGGAGGCCCCTCTTACACCCTCCACCCAGGACAGAGACAAACATACATAACGCTGCTGCTTCTGAAGTACATAAATCAGGCAAAACACTGGGAGGACTTGTAAAGCCAGTATCGAGGACAACATGGACCAACATATTGATCATCTATGGGACAATGAAAGTGTCCCATAGATGACAGGAGGCAGAGCTACAGGCAAGCAAAGACTGACACATATAGTATCTGCAGCGAATTTACGCCTTAGGATGACTGGTATATATAAGCTCTGCCAATCCGAAATTGCAAAAAAATCTGATGGAGTCATATTGGTTTAAAGGACCTCCCGAACACATGAGGTAGTTTGATGTGCATTAAGTAGGGACACTTTATCGCGGCTTCGGGAATGAACTTTTTAAGTCAGTCACGGATTTGATGATAGCAAGCATCCTATTATCCCTCTGCCTCATGGATGCTGTCTGCATCTTAACTGTGCTCTCCTGAAAAACCTCCCAGATGTCCACCTCTGCCTGAACACATTTCTGTCCTCACCTTTCACATCCCTTTCTTTTGTGTTTCGTGCCAAAATGCTGTCAGTAATAAACATAATCACAAATATGGAAATAAGAGAATAACACCACTGGCATTTCATAAGATGTGTGTATCACAAACCTTGAGTTAATGCATATCATTATGAAAACATTATGTTAAAAGAGTGGTTTGGAATGACCCTTATCTGTGTACTCCCCCAAGATAAGGATTGTATTCGCTTTGTTTGTGAGTACCTTTATTGGGTCTTTAGCCAGGGTAATGGTTGTCACCACCGGAGAGGGGCATTTACATGTTATTTATAGCCTTGTATGGCTTGCTCTTCATCTTATTAGCACTGAGAGGAAAAGCCCTAATATCATTTATATTACAATTGAGACTTTTCTCTATATTCATGCTGGCTTCAGCATGTCAATTTTAGCATGTGAAATAGTTAAAGCTATTGCTAAAAACTAATCGCACTGTGTATATAGAAGTAAAAAATTTGCATTGTTAAACTTGGTGTAGACTGGCTATTTAGCTGACATTTGTGTGAACAGAATATGTAACTTTAGATTACAACACAATTTCCTGATTTCACAGACAGACCACCTTAAAACTTATAAAATGGTGGAAAACAGTTATTGTACACATTAATAGAAGAAAAGCTTTAGAAGGTACGTTATCTGTCCTCCTGAGACTCAGGGGAAATATGTTGCTCAAATGTGTTTTTTATTTCATATTCCAATTGACTAGATTGATCATAACTTAAATTATTTTTTTGGGGGGGTTGAAATATGTATTTGGTTTATACAGTATGTCCTCTATAGAGAAGGTCTGAACCCCAAAATTCAGAAATGTTGCCTATTATTCATGGATTGCATGTATAGTAGATATCTCTTTTTAACAATCACACACACCACAAACTTGGAAGCCCCCAATTGTCTAAAATGTCTTATTATCCTGTAGCATTAAGCTGACCCTTCACTGTAATTAAGTGGCCTAACCCCAATCCTGAAGAACAGCCCCAGACCATTATCCCTCCTCCACCAAACTATACAGTAGGCACTATGCATTTCATTAGGTGGGCTAATTCTGGCATTTGCAACACCCAGATGAATCCATCAGACTGTCAGATAGGGAAGCGTGATTCAACACTCCATTCAACACTCCAAATAACCAATTTCCACTGATCCAGTCCAGTGGCGGCGTGGTGTACACCACTCCAGCTAACCCTTAGCATTGTACATGTTGATGTGAGGCTTGTAGAGTTTCTTCCAGAAGCAGTTTGTAACTGGTGAGTGATCGGCAATCTTTCCCCTATACATGCTTCTGCAGTCGGCGGCTCTGCTCTTTGAGTTTGTAAGATCTACCACTTCAGGGCTGGGCTGTTGTTGCTCCTAGATACTTCCACAATCATGAAACAACTGAAAACATTTGGCGGAATCAACAGTATCTTGGAGATGCACTGTGCCATACATCTTGATGTCTGGCTTTGAAAATTCCTCATCTGATAGGTCTTGTTCGGAGTCATCCTCAACGACTTTATAAAAATTCTCTCTGTCACTGTCAGTGAGCTACTAAGTGCTACAGGAGAAAAATATAGTCAGTGAGTCGTGACGTACATGACATTCATATGCTCTAATTGAATGTTTAAAATAGTCAAACTTTCCTGAATGTTTGTCTTTCGTCCCAATTGAAATTAAATACGTTTTTTATATTAAGAAAGAAAAATGTAACAAGTCACATGCCCACACCATTATAATGCCCAGGATATGCTCTTAAAGGAACAGCAGCATTGCTATGGCATCATGAATCGTTTTGAAGAAAGTTTTAATTCACAATGCATTCTACATGGCTGGGTCTCAGGAGGTGTGTTTCTGGGGGTTACCTCTGTATATACTGTAAATACAAAATAATACAATATTGCAGTATTTCTAATTCTCTTTTTTCTCTAACCAACATGTATCAAACATATATTAAAATATATTAAAATAATTACAAATATTAGCATTTATATGAGGAAATATATTTTTATTTCATTTGAAGCACTTTGACGATAAACAAAAGTCACCCTGGTTATAAAATCCTCCCCTTCATTATTGTATTGGTTTACTTTACAGATTGTCCGAGTGAACATGAAAAATCAACTTCACTCATTAAATTCAAGAAGTCTAATAAATCTTATGGACAACAAGTAAAGTTCCTGTTAACAACCTCAACCCTCCCTTTTATCCCATTACAGTAAGTACCGCCCTGTTCAAAAGGATCAATAAGACTCCAGCCAACTTCCAGGTCGACAAATGACAGCATCATAAATAATTGTAACTATTTGGAATTCATCCATTAGTCACAATTTATCAATGACGTAATGTGGTTTTGACCCTGTTAAATATGACTTCTGTGGCTGTACACATTGAGCAGAATTTGCCCACAATGCACCAGCGTCACTGCCTTTGCCGTGGGAACTACGCTTCTGCGAGCAGCTAATCAAGTTGATTCCTTTACAAGTGGTTAACTAGACTTTGATCAGGGAATTCACACGAATGGTCGCCAATGTGTTTGACAATCTAAGTCTATAATTTAACATAGCAAAAGGAGGGGACTTGCTCTCATTTGTGCTACAAATTAGTGTTTGGCTTTCATGGTGAATCTAGTGTACTCTGGGAAACACAGTGAAGTTACCACTACAATATGTTTTGTAATATAATGTGCAAAAACCTCACAGACTCTACCAAGCTGAATTAAACGTGACTAATTCTCATGTGTTTTAAAGAACATGCAATTGTTTTGTTAACCATAAAACAATATTTACTAGCAAGCCACTAATCAGAAAAAGGCTATTGGTCTCTTTCTCTGCTGACTTTAGAAGGGTAGACACGGTGCAACATGACGTGTTTCATAAAGAAGAGCCTAACTAAGATTAGACAACAACCCTGGGAGAAAAAACGTTTCCCAAATTATTATGTACATGCATGTAAGCACGTCCATACACAAACACACATGCACACACACACACCCACACACACAAACACCACTGCGGGAGAAATAGATAATTCCTCAGAGACTAATAAAAGCTAGTCATCTGTAATTTATAACAGATATTTCATATTTCTTTCTGCAGGCCAAATGGGCTAGTGTCCTCCTCTCTACAGCAACACTAACTTGTCCAGACTTATTCATGTTCACCAGAGGACACACTTTAATTTTGATATGAGAAAATTGGGTAAATTATCATACATCATAAGCTCCCTTTGTCACACTAAAGCTATCATTCGATTCCTCAGAACTAACCAATAATCAAATAAATATTAAATAGGCCTTTTATCTTACTTCCAGACTACTTGAGAAAAACGTATTATGAATGGAAATAAGACGGAACATGCATATGGTTCTGGGTGAAAAATAGATCCTCCCAGAATGAATAAATAAATAATTGCATGCTCTGTCTAGCAGATGTCGATCAGATGCGTTACGGTTCTTCCCGCTAGACTAGCCAGTACTGATACAGTATGGCCGATCCAGACCGTTTTGTTCATGCCAGGTGGACAACGAGGGCTGGATCCGTAACAGGCATCTGCTACTAAATCTGCTGCACTCTATCCAGTAAAAGATATGTATCCACTTGTTGCCTAATCTCAGCAAACGCTGCGATTGCAGCAGTTTTGTCATTCTCAGCAGGACAATGGGAATGGTGCTTCACTTTTTGGCATAGACTGACATGAGAGATTTTGGAGGATTACAGAAGTCCCAAAGGACACAGATACATTCTGATTACCACCGTAGCAGTTCCACAGGGAGAAAGACAGTGATGGAAATATTGAAAGATAGAGGGAGAGAGATTGTATGAGAAAATGTGAGCGTATGAGAGGGAGAGACATACATGGAAGTACAACCGAAATGGAGGGAGAAAGACAAAGGGAAGACGTTGTGGAATGCAGACCTAATGAAAAGATAATTAATCACGTAAATGCTTTTGAAATCGGGGAAAAAAGAAAAAGTAAAGAAAAATCACTTTGCATTATTTCAAAAGGGTAATTGAAGATGGAAATGCAGCTTCACACTGTAATAATCCAATGTGCAACAATGAACCTGCCTTGGAACCAAAGCAAGTGTCAAACTGACTATTTGACATGACACAGAACTCCTAGTTCACATCATACCATGGGAGAAATGGTCAAGACGGTTGACACTCACAAAAGTATTATTTTATTTGTTAACGCAGACAATATTTTTTGTGGTGTTGAAGAATGAAAACACAATTTTACGTATATTAAGCGTTAACTTCGACACTGTGCACATTAAAAGTATTATTGTCATTATAGTTCTATTCTTATATCTAATGTGAATTACTTTTCATTTGCGTGGAACTATGGTCATTAATGCGTCTTTGTGAATCATTGTCATACATGAAAATGCAGGATGATCAAAAAATATTGATAGATACCAGGGACATTTTATTCAAGATTATGAAAGGAAAGGCAACAATAAGAAATATAATGGTATATCTAATTTGTGTGTGCTAGACATGCAGCAGCACTTGGGTTCTCCATCCTTACCCACTACGTCATTGTGGAGTGTGGGAGAGTGGCCTCTTCATCAGCAATGGATTGTGGAGTACATAACGACTCCTTCTCTCACTGAAACCTATCACCCCCCCACCACCCAATTTAATCCGTTGAGGGCTGACCTTGAGGTGTGTATATTTTGTGTGCATGTTGAGACTACGCAGATCCTGTAGACCAGAGGCATCTAAACTCATAACATAGCTTTATGACAGTAACCCCATGTTTCATGTTTTAAAGGAATGTGGGCCAATGTTGCTATACTCAGGTCATGGAAATGTGCCAAAGCACACGCATGTGCATGTTAAGATGGCTGCTTGTGGGGGGACACAGGTATTCTCGGTTATCAGTGAATCACACATCCTGTTTTTCAGTTACATTTGGTTGAGCTGTGTGGATTTAATGCAAAAATCAATTCATGTCACCATGTTGCTGGATTAAAGTTTTACGTTAGGTCCCAAAAAATAAAAGGAAATCTCCCTTTGGTTAATTACTTTTTGAAAACCGCTGGCTAGTGTCACAGTACCTAACCTGGGGACATTCCCATTGTAGGCAGCTCCAAACTAGACCTAGTGTTCAACAATACCTCTGGCGACAGGGAGAAAAACGCCCTTCGCAGGGTCATAGTGGCCATTTAGCCCCCCCAGTTTTCTCACCCCCTGATTCGCTGCTTTATTTCCTCTGTTTAAATTGGCATCGCCAAGAGCTGTTTGTTTGTATGGAAGTCTAATCTCTTCAATACCTCCCACATGTGGAATAACTGTGTGGGTTTATTTTCCCAACGAGAGGACTAAAGGCTTCTCACCGCAACACCTAACCCTATATCTCTCTCTCACTCTCTCTTCATGTGGGTGGATTCAATGAGATAAAGGGAGAGAACCTGACTGGGAATTGTATGAAGCGTTACGTCCGGCTGTTCGCTGCACGAGCTGACAAAACCATAAAGACAGCTTTCTATGCCAGACATTTGGCTGATCAATGACAAAGAGATGGCCCACGTTCTGCAATGCTGGAAGCAGTGCATGTCCTTTATGTCTGTCTGCAATAGGCTCAATTATCCACCAGGAACGGAAACTCTGCATCATCGGTCATGCGTGTGCTCGCCATTTGGCCCAGTCATAACCGCTTACACTTTCATTACCAAATATACAACACTAAACTAGCGCTACATATTGCTTCAGTGTCCTACTTCTAAAGACAGTCAAGTGTTGTCTTGAACTGGTTGCAGTAAGAAGCATTAAGTCATACAGCCGTGGACCCGGGACAGAAGAACAGAAGAGTAAAAAGTTCCTGGCCAGGCTCTAAGCGGTGTCAGAGCAGAAATATTAAGAAGCTCTTCTCATTATCCAGACACACAAACAAACACACGTCCCTGAATAACCCCTTAGTGACTAATGGGTTGCATTTCTGACTGCTGTTGGGCCACTGGAGGTCACAGAGCTACTGATTTCCTCCAAGCTCACACTGTCCTACCACACCTGCTCAGTAGCTTCCTGTGGTGGCAACCCACAGGCGGGGGCTGACGTGACAAGAACAGTGTCTCCTTTGATCTCCCAGTTCCATGTAAAACGCCGGGCTCCTGAACCGCCTGTGGCGCTTGGAGGTAGAACCCCGTTTCATCAGACTCCACGTCAAAACACTGCGTTGTGAAGTCCAACCCCTGGCACTATTGCAAATGCACTGTATGTCATCCAATGGTAATACTATTTTGCGTAGAACACTAGGTTACATAAGGATGGGTTTTTAAAGGACTTCGTTTTCACTTAATGTGCAGCATGAACCTCACTTGGACAGCTTGCAGCAAGTATGTGAATAATAATAATACTAATAATAGGTGCACCTTCAGGTGTTATAAATACACCCCTAAGCCAGTATGTGAATAATAATAATAATAATTAGTGCACCATCAGGTGTTATAAATACACCAATAAGCCAGTATGTGAACAATAATAATAATTAGTGCACCATCAGGTGTTATAAATACACCCATAAGCCAGTATGTTTGTGCCTCATAGGACATTCTTTATTTTCTCTTGACATGAGGCGGCAAAATGTTTTGAGGGTTCTGGGTAAATACTTTACACAGCTATTACCTGTTTCTTTGTTCCATGTAAAAATAACTATGTCAGAACTGGAAAAAAAATCTGTTTTATAGAGGCGTACCTGTCTCTCGTTTAGAAATGCATCAACTTTGATGCGGGCGATTAAAACAAACGTTAACAAACGTTAAAACTGAATAGATATATAGTATGCTGCCGCTGAGGCTTTAAGAGGCCTACATTGACTCTGTTTAAGCTCAAACTAGTAGACATTCATGACTGAAACGGACCCCGATGCTGAGTGATGGAGACGTTAAGGCATGGAGACAGCTGGGCAACTAGGAGCTGGCCCACACGCCTACTGGGTCATTACACACCAAACAGACCGGGAACAGAGAAAGAACAAACAGAAACACTAACAGAGCAAAGGGAACAGGGAGGAGGGAGGCAGATCGACCAAAGCGCCTGCTAGCTGGTATGATGATAACATTGGCACGGTCACGGTGCCCCTACCCGCGTAAAGACTGCCACACATCTTAGACCCCCTGCACGTACACCACACACCTCCTGCCAATCTCCCATTGTTCATGAAATGAACCACAAGGACATGAGACGCCGTTGACACGTCTCTGAGAAGCGCAAACAAATCAAACTTACTTGAGAAGATAAGCTTGGAGAAGCCCTTTGAATAAAAACCTATTAAAAGTCAAAAACATACAGTACCGTCGCATTCCCACTTAAAATGAAGGGGTCTGCTGTTCTGCTCTTACACAAGAGAAGAAAAAAAAGGAATACTACATCCGAAAGCGTGTGGGTAGATCATCATCAATATGACTCTCTTGTTTTTCGTGGCTTCCTCTTTGGAAAACTGGTTTTGAAAGTAGGTAATGATGTGACATAGCAGGCTGTCCATTGGACACAGGATGCGATTGATCATTAGTGCTGGGCTTGGATGTGGCAGTTGATGATGATGAGGGCTACCCACAGATTTGACTGATGATGACTCATAAAAAACAATAATACTCACTCGGCCAGTGTTAGAAACAGTAGTGTGCGATGGATATCGGCTTGTACGGGCACAAATTTACCAGACGCCACGGTCTCTCAGGTTAACACCGAGTTATTCTGCATCGTTTATGAAGGGCATTGGCAAGCCAATCGCCAGAATGTGCAGTCACAATCAACAACAACACGATTACATTCATGGGTACCTCTTTTAACTCAATGCTAAGGGGCCACGTTTGAATCACAAAACTAAAATGGAATCTATTTGTTAGTGGCGCCGGTATTAAAAAAATGCTATTGAATCTCTCAGCACTGCTCTGTAACGCTCTATAACATGAGTTGCGATTCGTATTAGGATTAAACCGCATGCTGAGGAAAGAGGCTGATTCTACATTTATTTTACATCCGCACTCGTCCAGGCTGGTACAGCGCTATGAATCTGAAAATGTGGAAAGTCTCTTAAGGCACTTCTTTGTGTGGGGGGACCTAATATAGCAACATGATGCTTATAACCTGCCTCCAGAGATCGCCCATCATCAGCGGTGGAAGGGGACAATCGTACAGCCACTGCTGCCAGACTGTCGGAAACATCAAGTCTGTCCACTAAACATTTTCCTCCAGGTTTTACTGTTAGGGGAGACATGCAGAGGAAGCGAACATGTTGTTCTGTCCTGTTGTTGTATTGTTCCGGGTTTATGTCCTGGTAGTAATTGAGTCCGTAGAAACATGAAGCATCTTTCCTTGGAAGAATCCCAGGCTCGCAGCAAACGGTGTGTGGCAACCTCAAGCAAGATGGCAGTTGTCCTGTCTTCTGCTCTGTACTTGCCAGCATCAGGAGAGCTGTCCAGCCCTCTTTAGGAGAGAGTGGAGCCGTTCATTACTGTCTCACTGTCAGCCAAGCCATGTCTCACCAAACAACATTTGCTTATGCCTGCAGGCCAGTGTGTCTATGACAGTACGGTCTGAATCCAGCCCAGGGCCTAGGACAAGGTGTGTTGTGTGCAGCTGAGGAAGTGTGTAGTTTGCGTGTGGGCGAATGTTAGTGAGAGTGACAGGTGAGGGTATGTTTGTCAGTGGAGTGTTAAAGAAGATGCCGGACATAATTAATCATTCACAAATTGACATTCAATAAATAATACTAATTAGGACAAGCAGTTGAACAATAATCAAGGGGAAAACCTCTATGAAAACAAAACACTCATTTAAAATAACAATGGTATGTTCAGGCTGGTCGGTCAAACACACGCAATGCCATGCACAGCCGACTGCAAGCCATCTGAATCAGCCCTGAAAAACATGGATGGCGTCATATTCTCATCAAAAGTATTTAAAACCTTTGCGAAGTTGTTTTAGAACAGGGAACACAGCTCGGCTTTAGGTCCGGCTGTGGCGCTGCCTTTCATCTTCAGGGAACCAGGTTGGATATGATTGTTTGGTTTATTCTGATTGATTGGACGTTCTTTAGACCAGAAGCTTCAGTGTATTAACAATATGAAAAGTTTTAAGAGCGCATATCCAAGAAGAGCTTTCTGAATCAGATCTTGACAGGGATTGGTCATGATATGAGGAGGGATCTTTGCATTTTAAATGTTTCCATTGAATTGTTATTGATGGATATTGACTTAATTCTACACTGAACACATTGTATGTAGTTTCTATCGGGAACATCTTACAGAAAACCAAATGCAGGTTTTTGTTTGGTGAGTGATTCCCCCAATTTCTCTACTGTAACACGCAATTGCCTCAATAATTCTCAGCAAAATGCTAACAGGCATTTCAATTAGAAGGTATTTATTTATTATTATATAATTTAAGGCACAAGACACTAAAGCCACACAGATAAAAGAAAAACTCTGGGTAGCTCACCTCCCTAGATAAATAAGTTAACAAAGACTTAAGCAATGGGATAGAATAAAATAGCAATTTGGCAAACTATACATTTCAAAACCATCCATCCTGACAGCGGTACGCTACCCAGTCTCGGAAAGTCAGGCTCCCTTCGCACAAGAAGGGGAGAAAAGGTTGCAGAGAAAAGTTCAGGGAGTGAATGGGTTACATTCACTCTGAGGTATATGTGGAACCAGAGCGGCTAATTTAGAAAAGGAAATCAGTCTGCAGCGCTGCCGGATTGATTGGGAAGCACTCTCTCTTCTGGAGATTGTAACTTGAGAAGGAGCCAAAGTCCTCCAGAACAGAGAGAATGGAAGGTAGGAAGGGTTACTGACATAGTAACAAATCATCAGCATACAACAACAACCTGTGTTTGACACACCCTGGAAAGAGGAAGATGCACGTAGAGCTATGGAAAGAAGAAGATGCACGTAGAGCTATGGAAAGAGGAAGATGCACGTAGAGCTATGGAAAGAGGAAGATGCACGTAGAGCTATGGAAAGAGGAAGATGCACGTAGAGCTATGGAAAGAGGAAGATGCACGTAGAGCTATGGAAAGAAGAAGATGCACATAGAGCAGGGGTGTCAAACCGGTTCCTCGGAGGGCCGTGTGTCTGCAGGTTTTAGTTTTTTCCTGTAAATTGGTTCCCAGTTCAGACCTAAACAACCAGGTGAGGGTAGACCTAACCAATTAGTGACCTAATTAATCAATCAAGAACAAGGTGACAGCGAAAACCTGCAGACACTCGGCCCTCCGTGGATCCGGTTTGACACCTGTGACATAGAGCTATGGAAAGAGGAAGATGCACGTAGAGCTATGGAAAGAGGAAGATGCACGTAGAGCTATGGAAAGAGGCTCAATAGCGAGGACAAATAAAGGTGAGTGACCCGGTCTGGTTCCACGTTCAAGAGCAAAATAATCAGAACAGGTGTCATTAGTACAGACACAGGCTTGGGGAGATGTTTACAAGAGACGGACCCATGAGCCAAATTCCTTCCCAAATCCAAACTTCTTAACAAGAAAAAGGTATTCCCATTCAATTCTGTCAATCCCCCTCTCTGCATTTAAAGAGATTAGGACAAGAGACCAGGACCTTTTTTTTAATTGTTTGAAGTAAATACTATTATAACAATGTCTGGATGATAAAAAAAGGAGTGTCTACCCTTAATAAAGCCAGTCTGTTTCTCTGATATGATTCCAAGCAGGATCTCCTCAAGACGCTTCTCATCGACAAGAAGGAGACTCAGGGGTTTGAATGGAGGAAGTAGGATATTTCTCCTAAAGAAGCACAACTTATGCATGCTTCTGAGTCAGTGGCAACGAGGCACATTCCAGTGACTTGTTATACATACAGCAAGGGTGCAAACTTGGCGTGAAAGAACTCAACAAGAAACCCATCAGATCCTGCAGCTTCATTACTCTGCATTGACTTGATAGACTGCAGAGGCTTCAAAGCTGAGAAGTGAGTCAAGGTCAGCTGCAGTGTCTGAGTTGACAGAATGAGTCTCGAGATCACTCAGGAAGTCATATTGGCAGTATCTGATGGGAACTCAGATGCAAATAACTCTCACCCAACACACCCATTCTCAGCCATAAAATCTGAAAAGAAAGCAGTCATAGTCCTGGAGTTGGAGCGGTCCAGAGCTGGATCAACAACACATTTCAGATCTCCACCAAATATGGATAGATGGGTGTTGAGAGAAGGGATTTTCCCAGACAACCTATTAGGCAATTCAAAACCTTCAAAATTGTGAGTGTAAACCGAAACTGGAATTGATTTAATGCTGTATAATGCTGGGAGCTCACGGTTTATTTAGTAGCTAGTTTAGTTGACTAGTTTAACTTATTTTGAACTCCAAGTAATCGTAGTTTGTTCAGTATGTTTAGAAACAATTGAAGAAAGTGAAAATTCAAATCTTCTGAAATTTTTATATCATGGTCTTTCTGAGGATTGCAGGAACCTGAGTACCGTCTAGCAGGTTCCAGCTCTGCTTTAGGCCATGTATTGCAGGTGACAGTAGACATAGAAGCTCTGCAAAAAGACACATTTAACCTTTGGAACTTGAAGGCTAACAGGCGCAGAGAATTTCTCTAGAATAGTGGTCAAAATGTTGAGGTAAATATACCAGACTGAGGCATTTGGTTTTGTTTATATTTATGCTGCCTGTCAAGTTTTGCCCCCAAATATTATTTCTAACACCATCGTAAAACAGTCCAGTATGCCAAATAAAATCACATGCTTTTTTTGATAATAAAGCCAGCATAAATGTTGGTAACACGTTATGTTTATCCAACGAAGTGAAGAGGGTGTAAATATAAAAACAGCACTCCCCAGATGACTATTCACACAAATGCTTTGATAATCGTTTCAGTCAATTTGTCTTGAGCTTGATAACTAACAAACAACTATCTTGTTGTTGGCAAAACATGCTCTTGTTTGAAATATATTGTATAACGCACTGCCATTATCATCAGCCCCTGGTCATTATCATCAGCCCCTGGTCATTATCATCAGCCCCTGGTCATTATCTTCAGCCCCTGGCCATTATCATCAGCCCCTGGTCATTATCATCAGCCCCTGGTCATTATCATCAGCCCCTGGTCATTATCTTCAGCCCCTGGCCATTATCATCAGCCCCAGGTCATTATCATCAGCCCCTGGTCAAAAAACCTTCCCAAGACCATGAAGCATTTCTTTTGTAATCTAGAATTAGCATCACTGATACATCAGTAAGCAATGAACATCCAATTTGTTTTCATGATTTGGCACATATCAGCACTTTTGCCTCAACAGCGCAGCTATTACAACCAGTGGCCAAAAACATGAAATGCATCTTTAAAACGCCACACTGTGATGCACAGCATAATCATAGTATTGTGGTTCAAAAAAAAAAAATTGTCATAGATTACAACGCACAAACGTCACATTGAAGGGACACTGAACAGGAAAAGAAAGACAAAACACATGAAACTATTATTCGTTACCATATCCTCTTTAATATATCTTAAAAAATGGATATACAATCTGAGAAAAAAAGGAGGATCGGAGCGGAGGACCAGACAGACCATCCCGAGCCCCACCAAGTACTGGGCTAAGCTGAGGACCAGACAGACCATCCCGAGCCCCACCAAGTACTGGGCTAAGCTGAGCCAGTAAACGAGGAGTGTGGGGCTGGAACCAGAGCATGCTAACACCAAGACACATCTGAACACCGGTCCGTTTGAATGCACCAACTTACAAACGTACGCACACATGCACGAGCATGCACACGCACACAAGCGCACACATACACACACTTCTAACATACCTACTGTTAAATATGCCACCGCTTGATCACACACACTTTGTACACATGCAAACATGTGAATAACATTTTTAACACAGTGATGACACTGAATCTTAGACTCCAATGTGCACACATACGGGCACAAAGCCCAGGGTAAGCGAAGCTCCAAACCCACACACTCAAAGATACGCGGAACTCTTAAACACGCACGCAACAAGAGAGAGAACGTGAGCGAGGACAGGCAGACAGGGGAGGACATCCAGATGAAGTTGGACAAAACAGGTCCTCTTGTCCACATATGAATTGCATGGAAACGGACCTTATTGACAAACTAGCAGAGAGACGGCCCTCATACTGCCCCCCACCTCCATGGGGACAGAGAATAAAGCACACTGACCTGCAGGAGAGACCAATGGAGCGAGTGAGTGAGGTAAAGACAGGACGTTCTGAGGTCCTCTATGATCGGCTTCTACAGGGGAGCTGAAATAAGGTCAAGGGTCAGGTGCGGTTGCACAACTGTGGTACAGCTTGAGGCTTTGGACCTAAAGGCAGTGGACAGTGTTTCCGAGCCTCCGGGGCACAGGTATATTGTGAGACCATTGTGGGTGAGTGAATAGACAGGAAGTGGGTGTGCCTAATATGGACCACTGTTTCCTATGTAGTGGACTTCCTACTGGGGTACACTTAAGGCTCTTCTAACTGGGGGCTCCCTTATGGCTCATTTGACTGGGGGCTCCCTTAGGGCTCATTTGGCCTGGGATTGTCAAATGTAGGACAATAATCAAGGACTGGTTCTAATAAAAATGACACCAGGATGAAACGGACATCAGAGGTGGGTTGGTACTCATTCACATGCTGTCTGGTGGGGGGACGGGGACGACACACTGGCATTTAACTACCTCTGGATGTTTCTGTGTGGGGGGTGGGGTTTGAACAGGCCAACCAGGTGTGGCTTGTTGTACCATAACAAGTTCATTGTGTCTTTTAATGCATGACAGGATCCTGTGTGTGTGTGTGTGTGTGTTTGTTTCTGCACTTTTCTTTGCAACCCAAACACTATGGCAGGCACTAGAACTGATAAACACTGTAACAGATAGCATTTCTCTTTGATTGGCTGATCCATGACAAACAGCTAACTGGATTGGTAAGATCCCGGTCTTCACGGCCACCTGCGCTCACCGATAGGCTCAGACACATTGGACAATCCTGGCCGTGGCACAGCATGATTTCTCTGGTCCACGTAGGATCATTAAACTGTAAGCTTGTTTTCCTTTCAAGTCCCTCCTCCAACAATTTAAAACCTTTTTGCTTTTTAATATTATTTTCTGTTTTCCTCCAGCGACTCCGTATTGCGGTCGAGCCGTGTGAGTCGGTTGAGCAGATGTTATGGGGGCGGGGTTTCAGCGGCGCAGTCGCAGGCCGGGGGCGGGGCAGGCGCTGTGTGGAGGAGAGGGCAGCAGGCGCAGTCATCATCTGGCATAATGCTTGATGTAATCTTGAACCTTATTCCGGAAATCCTCCTGCAACAAGATACACACAACATCAGTGAGATTTGTCCAGTCAATAAAATTGTTGAAGTTTTACTAATACCGAACCCCCAATGAAACTTCTCAACAAAAAAAACTGATACAGTGGGGGAAAAACACTTTCTAGCATGAAAAAATTATCCAAAATGATCTGACAACTGACGTCATGGCTACAGGCAGAGATGGGAATCTAGGGAATACGGTCCCTATAAACAGTGTAGGTAGATATGTCAACCCGACGCTCAACCTCAGGACTCTGAGTAAACAACCTCCAATGAGAACATGTTGGAAAGCCTGAGAGAAACCAAATGGGGCCCAGGATTTTTCACATAGTTTCTGATACCAGATTGCAAATAACCCAGTTTACAGTCAGCAGGGACCGGGAATTACCAGACCTTCCCAGTGTCACCAGGCTGAGCTCTCGGCCTGTGGCCACCTGGCTCCTCTAGCAAGATCGTCCACACATCTGGGCCGGATTGCTCCCTCTGAATGGTGTCAAACACCACTCAATTATAGGACATCAACAGAGAGCTGGGGACTTCTAGCCCAGCGTGTGACTATGTGCACCCAGGATGTGTAGTGTGTAAAGAAACCCGGCATGTGTATTGTTTAAAGGCACCCTGGATGTGTAGTGTTTAAAGGAACCTGGCATGTGTAGTGTTTAAAGGAACC
>JACXGK010001359.1:0-71526 GCA_016801125.1 Novumbra hubbsi | reverse complement strand
TCTCCTAATGCTCTAACACTATAGGACTGGGCACTGTCTCCTAATGCTCTAACACTATAGGACTGGGCACTGTCTCCTAATGCTCTAACACTATAGGACTGGGCACTGTCTCCTAATGCTCTAACACTATAGGACTGGGCACTGTCTCCTAATGCTCTAACACTATAGGACTGGGCACTGTCTCCTAATGCTCTAACACGATAGGACTGGGCACTGTCTCCTAATGCTCTAACACTATAGGACTGGGCACTGTCTCCTAATGCTCTAACACTATAGGACTGAGCATTGTCTCCTAATGCTCTAACACGATAGGACTGGGCACTGTCTCCTAATGCTCTAACACGATAGGACTGGGCACTGTCTCCTAATGCTCTAACACTATAGGACTGGGCACTGTCTCCTAATGCTCCAACACTAATGGACTGTATTAGCCTGCCGTGGGACGCAGGGTGCAATTCTACTGGTCTGACTATCGTTCACTGCTTAAATTGATGTTCTACATTTAGATTGTAAGGAAAGACAGATCTGCAGCCATTAATTCTTTTGTTATGGTGGAGTTGACATTGACAACCATCCCCACATGTCATATGACAACCCTTTCTCACGCCACTAGCTACCGCCTGGTGTTAGCTACACACTCAGAAAGGATTTGAAATACAGCACCCCTTTCCTCTTTCCAAACACAAGTAATCGTTCATGGATACTCCCATGCATAAATCAAACATTGACAAAGAAAAACATTCACATAAATTTGCATATTTCAACAAAGTGAAAATATGAAAGTTCTTTGCTGTCCATCAACACCTCTGTGAAACAATCAACCGTTGTTCAACCTACACTGTAATGATCTGTTATAATCAGATGTACAGCCAACTGTGGTCCAACCTACACTGTAATGATCTGTTATAATCAGACATACAGCCAACCGTGGTCCAACCTACACTGTAATGATCTGTTGTAATCAGACGTACAGCCAACTGTGGTTCAACCTACACTGCAATGATCTGTTATAATCAGACATACAGCCAACCATGGTTCAACCTACACTGTAATGATCTGTTATAATCAGATGTACAGCCAATCGTGGTCCAACCTACACTGTAATGATATGTTGTAATCAGACGTACAGCCAACCGTGGTCCAACCTACACTGTAATGATCTGTTGTAATCAGACGTACAGCCAACTGTGGTTCAACCTACACTGTAATGATCTGTTATAATCAGACGTACAGCCAACCGTGGTCCAACCTACACTGTAATGATCTGTTATAATCAGACGTACAGCCAACCGTGGTTCAACCTACACTGTAATGATCTGTTATAATCAGACGTACAGCCAACCATGGTTCAACCTACACTGTAATGATCTGTTATAATCAGACGTACAGCCAACCGTGGTCCAACCTACACTGTAATGATCTGTTATAATCAGATGTACAGCCAATCGTGGTCCAACCTACACTGTAATGATCTGTTATAATCAGACGTACAGCCAACCATGGTTCAACCTACACTGTAATGATCTGTTGTAATCAGACGTACAGCCAACCGTGGTCCAACCTACACTGTAGTTATCTGTTGTGATCAGATGCATGTGCGCACAAAAACGCAGAAAACAGGCATCTACACGCACAGGGAGGCAGATGCCACGGCACAGTGGGAACTTTACCTTAAGGGCTTGAGCATTCCACGCAAATCAGTCACACAGTCAAATGCATGACAACGGGACGTCTCAATTCACCTGGATCGGAAATTGGATCTGGATGTAACTTGAGTGCATGTTGAGTGGGTGTGTCCTGCCTCCATCTGTGAGCCAAGGGCCCTACTTGCAGTAGACCCCGCTATTACATAATGGTACCCATATTTTGTCAGTGCCACTCAGGTACAATAAGATATCATACTAATCTACCTGCCTGACATCGGTCTCTTAGAGAATGGCCCATATGCTTGTACTCCCACACATACACCGACACGCACAGAAACACACACACACACATATTGTCGGAGTGTTAAAGTGGCATGACTGCCTGCTCTTAAAGGAACAAGACTTATTTGCATCACTGTCACTAGTATTCTGACAGGATGATGAGGGGGTCGTTTTCTTCCAATTCTCACCATAACAGACAGAATATCAGCTCAGCAACAGAGATCTCATCAGCGGCTGCTTTACATTTACCAAACATCAAACCCCCAGCCAAAAGGATATCGATGTCCTCTTTTGCATTCCTGAAAAAATCCAGAAGGAATGTCTTTTCATTAAACCAAATTATTCTTTTGCTGTGGCTTTCTGTACACTGATGTAATGTATGTCCAAATGAAATATGTCAAGGTGTAGATATCTGATGCCCTGACCCCAGAAAAAACATACATGCCTCTAAAATATCTCAATGAAATTTAGAAGCTGTGGAGGCTTGGTTCTCATAGACACCCGGTTCAAAGGGAATGTAGGAGTACATTAGAAGAGAAACACATTTACTGACAAAGCTGAGTCAAGCTTCTAGCTTTTTCAGAATTACCCCTCATACAAAGACCAAGGCAATATAAGACCTGCAGACCCAAGTCTAATTTCCCCTCTGGCTCCCCAGAAGAAATGGCAACAGTTCTGTCCAGTTGGAGTGAATGTTTCAGAACCAAAACAAGGTACATTCAAAGTCAACAGTAGAGAAGAGATGTTTCAGTTTGCTCCATTCTGAGGAACCTTGGAAAAAACGCTCATTCCTGCCCATCATCACTGTCTCCACATATTTCTACTGATGTAAAAGACACTTCTGGTCAAAACTAAAACCAAAAGAGCTAACCAGGTTTAAAAATGTTTGTGGCTCAGCTGTAAGAATGCTAGGCTAAAGACCGAGTTCTCAATATCAAAAAGAAAAAAGACTCTCTGATCTTACTGCTGGTTTACATGATGTCAAACCTGTCAGAGAGAACGTTTCGTTCTACAGGTGCAGAGAGACGTATTACACTGTCTATCTCAGCAACTTGCGGCCCGAAGAACCTAACTGATATTTTGGGGCAACTATATAATACAAAAGAAATGCCAACATCTGCATGCACTTAGGTCTATGCCATACATAACGAGATTAAAATTGTTATGTATATACATATATATATATATATATTATTGTTTTTATTGTATTTTGTTCGTTTTCCCACCTGGTTTCAGATCGCTGTGGTTACGACCCCTTTTCGACACCTGATAACAGGTAAGGGGAATTTCTCAATCACATCAGGCTACAGTACATTATGAAAACCTGCAGCGCCAGCCGATGTTGGTTCAAGTGCACTCAATGATGGAGTAGCAGGGGGTTAAAATAGATTATTCTCAAAATCAATAAAAGATCTGGCGAAGGACTCCTGTGTCCCTCAGTCATGTGGAGAGAACACACAAAAATGTGAAAATGCCCGCGACCCTTCGGGAACTGTGTGTGTTTGGTCTAATACCCAGCGTTCTTTTGTGGTTGTATTATAAAGGACCTAGAACTTGAGCCAAAAGCAGCTGTGAAACCAGCCCTTGATCACCGTGCCGTAGCCTTTTATTAGATTTACCATTCAGAGGTAAGCTGAGAGCTCTGCATAGCGTAGTCAACTTCTAAGTGAAAGGGTCAAGTCCTCCCCACTGATATTCCAGAAGGCTATTTTCCTCCCCCCACCATAATGTTCTACATATAAATGCTATAACATTTGACCAGTTAGAGTTGTCAGCTATTATGACACGCACGGAAAGCTTCAACTCCTTGGAACAAACAACCATGTATTCCTTTTGTACTCTCTTTTTCTCTGCAGTTTTGTGATATGCATTTTTCTTCTCACTGCTTCATTGCAGCAACTCCCAGCAAACTGATGTCAAGATCTGCTTCTTCCAATTTGAATCCAATGTTGTTCTGGTTCTTGTCAGAATTGCTTGACTCAGGTGTCCGTGAGGAAAAGCTTGCTGTGACCTTCACACCTGGTATAAAGCCAGGTAATCAACTGGTTTCCTCCAGACAGGAAGCTCGGCATTCCGACAAAAGAGTCGGAAAATGAAATATTAATTTCCTATTTTGAATGTTCTGAGGCTAGGTAGCATAGCAGGCTAGGTAGCATAGAAACAAAAACACAGTTAGCTGTTTCTCAATAATCGCGGTGGGTGCATTCACAGAGTTGATGCAATTTCCTTTCCACACAAACAAAAAGTAATTTAAAATGTTTAAAGATACATGGTAAAGATATATTGTCACAACTGAGTTTTCTTGTAAAGATACATTGCCACCACCGTGTTTTCTTGTAAAGACACATTGTCACAACCGTGTTTTCTTGTAAAGACACATTGTCACCACCACGTTTTCTTGTAAAGACACATTGTCACCACCGCGTTTTACTTGTAAAGACACATTGTCACAACCGTGTTTTCTTGTAAAGATAAATTGTCACAACCGTGTTTTCATCATGTGGTGGGTGCCACAATACCGAGCCCCACATGAAATGCTGAGCTGACTACGGCTGTTTAGCACCACAGTGTCTCACCTGAAACACAGGCTCATTATCTCAGAGGACCTATCCACGGCTAGCTGGGGGGGGCGATGGAGCATTCAGACATGCTGAAGAGGCAGACGGTGGATGTCTGTCTCCTCCCAGGGCGGATGACAGTGCCACTGAATGGCGGCTCGCGACACAGCAGAAGCCCTCCCTCGTCAGGAATTGCTGGATGGTGTGATTACAGCACCATCTCCCCCCGGTGCGTCTCGGTCCCCACGTCGGCCCGTTAGCCTTGCATCACTTCTCGACTGCGTCACACACATCTGTCGGGGCTGTTCGCGCCGCAGCTCGTCACCGCCGGTCTGTCCACCGATGCGCGCAGGGGCTATGCTTTGCGTGCTCCGCTTTTTTTTTGGGGGGGGGCTGGGTTAATTAAACTGTGGTTGGGTTTAAATCTACCGCAAATCTACCGTGTCAGTCTGCAATGCTTGGAAACCTCTGGCTCTGGCTCCAATTATAGAGGCAGACTGTCGTCAGAAATGTCCACAGTCATACCGACGCAACATGTTGTACATCCGTGGCTCAACCCAAGCCCGGAGGGGGGGGGGGGGGGGGCATGGGCGGAGGATGTCAGTGGTTCATCCTTCTTTCCTTATCGGGGTTGTATCAATGCAGGTAATGGAGGCGCGTTGTAGTCTTCCTGGTCCCCTGGTAATGACAGGCCTCACGTCCTCCCACTCAGAGGTCACGACCCCCCTCCATCACACACTCTGAAACAGGACAGACATACAGAGACGGATAGACGACTTCCCGTCCACACGGTGTCACTGGCCTCCGCGGACATTCGGCATTCGGTGTTTGCGCTCGGTCGTCAGGAACGTTACCTGAACGCTACCAGGGGGGACTGATCGTTCCCGACACGGTCAGCCCTTTCGACGGGTTAAGCGTGAGGTATCGGTCAGCGGCAACACGCCAGTTGGATCCCTGTAATCTCGGAATCGGCGGCCGGGGAGGGAATGTCTGAAGGATCATGAGAACAGCGCTCATCCCAGAGTTCGTTGTGCTCCTCCCCTTCCGTCGGGCGGCAGCGGAGAGACGCCGTTGCCTTGTCACGGGCTACATCCTGAGTGCTTGGCGGCTCATAAATCACCCGGCTGGGATTGGCCGCGTCGATTAAATGATAAACAACCCGCTCACTCCAAAACACTCCCCCCTTTTGCGTGAGGTTGTGTACTCTGCTCTGTTGATCCCACTAAGGAAGGGACCTGGCTATATTATGGTGTGACTGTGTGCCTCGTCTGTTGGCTGAGGTAACAGTTTGGAACCAGGGTAACGTAAAAGCCTGTTGGAATCATTTCAGCGTCACACGTCATCTAACTCCCTTTCTGCTATCGGCATGACAACACAGCTAGCTAATTGGCCGACATGTTGCCTGTTTTCATCACTATTAAAAAAACGAGTGTTACAATCAGGAGATTAAAATCCCTTCCTCTGTGTCCTCTGTCTGCTTATATAAGGTCATAACAATTATGAAGCTAATGAAACATCGTAGACAAACTTTAGGCCTTTAGAGGTTGTGTCAACTAGTGGCACAAGACTGGACTTGTAGCCCGTGGCCGGATCTCTGTTCAGTGTCAGACCGCAGCCTGACGTACTGTAGCGTGGACTAGCTGGATTCACCTCACCTCCAGGCTTGGGCTGCTGTGGAGATGCTATCAGCTCCCATAACAAGCTGAGCTGTCAGATCCACACGATTCATCTCCAAGGCCAGCGAGAGATTGCTTCAGTCAGTCTAGACTTCTAGGCTGCATTTTGACACAGACGGCAACACTGTCCCAGGAAAGTCTACCTAGCATTTGCAAAACTTCCTTTTTTGTGTCTTGCTTGAATTCCTGTTTTTTATAGGTTTTCTAGAACGTTGGGGCTGATATATTTCAGGTAATTTACCTCCTGGATGATTGTTTTTATGTTGATTGAGAGAAGATGGAGGATGAGAGAGAGGCCGAGAGAATAAAAGAGAGGGAACAAGGACCTTTTTATGAAGCGCCTTCACCATCTAATGAATACAAATGGTCTCTCATCTGCTCTGGTCTACATGGTTAGTGGAGGGCAGTGTGACACACGCTGAACCAAGCTGGCTACATTGACTAGGAAGCTAATCATTAGCCTATAAGGGGCTATCTATCACATGGCTAACCCTGTTAATATCCTTGTGTCTCAACATGATTGATGCTACGCTACCTTTAAATCCCAATCACTCAAGCATGAGGCGGGATAAAAGGAAGTGAGCACATATCTTAATTACCATTAATATCCAAATGTTGTAACCGTTGGGATACGTTCAGCACGGCTCCGGTGACATTCAGAACCACTGATCACAGCGTTTATCCGGTAATAAAACAGGATTTATGTCAAAGATTAAGACAGATGGGCGGCGTATTATTGCAACTACAGGACAGACTCACGTTTCGTTTGACTTCGCCTGGCGAATTATGTTCCAGGATAAGCTTTCTACGGATGCGCTTCTAGGGACGCGTCAACGATCCTCGATGTTACATGTGACGTTTTCGCTGAGTGAGCGAACGGGCACACGCTGACCCCCTCCACCCTAAAACCCCAGCCATTGTTGCTGGCTGACGCCATTATCCGGGCCGGGCCGCTCGCGGTGTCTGAGCGCTCCCTTAGCGTCTCGGGGATGTAATCCTTGGCCTTTTCATTGGCCTGTAATGATTCCGGCGCTCGGTGGCTAATAGGGCATTATCAGGCCGCGCACCTCAGCGGACAGCTGATTAATGTCGGTGGAGATGACAGGGACCCGGCCGGGGCCTGATAAAAGGGTGTGGGGATTGGAGGGAGCAGGATGATGAACGAGCCACTGGGCCCCGACGCCCCCCAGCCTCATTAGCAGGGCCCCCGGTCCCGGCCGCTGGACGCCCGGCTAATGTAGCGAGGCAGGACTGTGGCTGTGGACAGCAGCTCTGGGGAGAAGGATTCTGCAGGACGGGGAGAATTGATAGCGGGCTGGAAGAAGGATTGGAAGAAGGGACTTGTCTGATAGCGGCTCGGCGGACCGGGGCCCTTTTCATGTGAAGTGGGTACAGGCCCACAACACGTCAGGATAGGGCCCCCGAGGGTCCATTGCTGGTTCCGTTGATAAAAAAAAAACAGAAGCTACAGAAAATGTAAATGCACAACATGATCAGGCATTTTCTGAAGTATCTTACCAAAAAGCAGCTGAAATTACCCTCCACATTTCCAATAATACGCTGCCCCCACACTTCTCGCATTGTAGCTCCACTAATTCAATTAGGATGTAGTTGAGGGTCTGAAAAGGGAGTACCCCTCAGAGACTCCATTATCTCTGTCTCATCATTCTTTTGCACACCTTTGTGTGTGTGTGTGTGCGTGTGTGTGTGTGTCACCTCAATCACTGCCAGCAGCTCAGCAGCTGCACTCCCCCTCTGTCCATAAAAAGGCAATTACATCCGGAGTTATGGAGCTTATTGATAACTAATTAGATTATTCTTAAGAGGGCTGTCGTGCTTCTGGTTGACAAAGGGTCATGTGACAGGGTCTGAGTGACACAGAAGTGATAGGGGGCGTTGTAATAGGCTGCTCTCTTGACCCCTCCCCATCTAGAGGGCCAGAGAGCAAACAAGATGGATTCTGAACGCACTGCCTGAGAGGAGAGGAGCAGGAGACAGAGGACCACAAACACTTTCTCATGCAAATGTGTGTCCGTCTGCTCCCCTCCACTCCTCCTCGACCCAGTCTGGAGGAACAGACAACGAGGAGGAACAACTAAATACTATACTACTGGAGAGGGAATCATTTGTCGTCGGTTCACTCTGTTTTTTTAGAGTGTTCTAGTGGCAGGGATTAATGAGTGATTAAAGATGTATGTAAAACATTGTTGTTTTTGGATTAGGAATATCTGGAAAAGGAATATTTGGAATAGGTATATTTATTGCCACACACTGTAGAGTACATTTTTGTTTTTAATATGAATCCAATATGGTTTCTGTAAATCCAATGTTGCCTGTATATCTACCACAAACGCCAGCTTAGAATTTGAGTTCCATCACATCCTGCAGTTGGTCATGAACGCATAACAACTCAAGGCATTTCACAGCTGGGCAGTATATTACTTTGGGAATTAATTTGGGAATACCGGTGAAAGGATGAGATTGCCAACAGTGCTATAAAGTCCTATAGATGTTTTTTTTTTAGGCCCGAAGGGCATAGGGCACAGGGCAGTTGGTGTAAGCCCGGACCTCGGTGTGACTGTGACGGCCAGACAACAGGCTCTGTGGGTGGTGTGCTGCATAGTTGTTTTGGGATATATGACCCCATGGGGGGGTCAAAGGTTTATTAAAGAACCAGTACGTACATGTTTAAAATAGAACCCTGGCCCATTACTCACCCCTCTCCTGTCCTCGGCAACCCCCCCACCTGCTCCGTGTATGGCTGCTGTGGAGATGAACGGGACCACGTTAAACACACACGCACGCACACACACGCACACACGCACACACAAACATACGTTGCACCTGCTATTTTGTGGGGGCAGAAAAAAAACACAACGTTTGTACAGAACGTTGTAATCACGTCACGGTCGTTGCTGTGTATCCATGTCACGGGGTGACATTTGTGATTTGTTTAAGATTCAAAATGTTTTGATTCATTTTACGTAGCTTTTTACATGTGTGGCTGCGGTGCCTCGAAAAGGGATGTAAAAAAACGAAAGGGTGTCTGTGATCTATAACTGTCACTTAGAGATGAAAGGAACCCACATGTTCCCAAACAAGCGGCGTCACATGTAAACATGTCGACAATGAACCTGTGCCTTGTTGTACACCGAGGTCAGGGTCTATTTCAAATCCAATTATCGCCGACTACGATTCTCATGGTGATTTTCCCAGCGAAGTGTTGCTCAAAGTCGTCTTCAGAAGAGGCCCGGCTCTCCTGTGGAACATCGATGTCTAGACGGTTTCTCCCCCATGAAAGACACCGAGGCCTCAGCCCTCACGTTCCTCCTCTCCTCCTTTTGTCTGCGTGGTGTCTCTCCATCTTCCCCGCTGACCGAGACAATCCCAGGCCTCCGCTACTTCCTAAACGTGTCGGAATAGTGAGACACCCCATCGGCCCAGTGGCCCCGGTTTAGTATTTAGTATTTGGGTATTTTATTAGGGTCCCCTTTCGGGGGCGGAACCCACGGTCACTCAGGCCTGGCAGGAACACAAGAGAACGCCTGGCTGCACTCCAAGGGCTGGCGGATGTAGCTGTCAATCACACGGAAAACCACATAAGAATGCTTGTGTCTGAGGACTGAATATATATTTGTTGCTATCATGGTGGACATAATGTTGACATGCCACGCATTCACACGTTTCAGGTCCTTCGCCGTGGGCGGCGATTCGTGTCGAGCTCCTCCCTCAAAAATGGGAGTCGCGTTCGCGATACGGGTCGACAACTTGCGAGGGAGCATGGTGTCCCTGAACATTAGATTGAGATTGTATAGTTTACATACATACCAGCCTGAGCTGGTTCTGTTCCCGAAAACATCCCTCCTCCATTCCTCCTCCCTTCCTCCTTACTGCCCTGTGTTATCCTTGGCTAATAAGGACGTGGTCCCTCCAGCCAGAGGGGGGACCCGTCAGGGCCCGGCTCGATCCACCCCCAGAGGGGCTCCCTCTATGGAAGGGCCTGCCCACAAAGACCACACTCCCTTTCTTTCATTATCAATACCTTTAATTGTCTGTGCTGTCTGATAATGGCTCTCAAAGCCCGTCCATATCAGCAATAACCTTCTGTCTGCCATGTATAGGAGGCCACTGTGTGTTGTCTTTCTCTCTGATCCAGAACCGTTTCCCCAGAGCGAATGGCAGTGAGCTCTCTCTCTCTCTCTCGGCACAATGCTCTTTGGCATTCTCTCTCAGGTTTTGGGAGGAGAAGCATTCTGCGTGTGTGTGTGTGTAAATGCAGTGTGATTGTGTTTGAATGGTCCGGCCCTCAGGGGGTGATCTGGGACCTGCTATTTACATATTGTTTATTAGTGGCTTTGTACATGTTTGTTGTTTGCATTCCAAACCATGGGCACTGCGCAACGATACTGTTGTCTTATTAATTACATTGCGGGGGCGTAACACAAATCTCCCGACACACCAGGCCAGCGGTCTTCCGCGCCGCGCTTTATTATGAGAAGAAAGCGGAAGCCTTAATTAAACTACACACTTTTATTAGCGTTCCTGTAACATCGGCTGCCTTCTCCATCAGTGGGAATGCATTGTGGCGGTGGTTGCTATTCAAATGCCTTTAAGAAATGAAAACAAACTAATCCCCTTTCAACTGCTGTAATTAGACAGAGTGTAAGGATCATTAGACAGTCCCTAATTATCCGCTTTAACTGGCTCATAAATATTAGAGAGGCATTGCTTATAAATAGTGAGGGTATTGAAAGGATTTAGCCTGAAAGCAGATTAATAACTTATTGAAGTGGAAGCATCAAACCAAAGTTGTCCTCCTGGTATTTATTCACATCTGCAGAATATTGTCTGACTCCATGTTGGGTTTTGACCATGAAGAGGAGTTTACAACATAAGCTTGTAATTATTTCTAGGAATAATCTGTTCATTTTCCAATTTTTCTTTCTCTCTGCATGTCTGACAGAGCGACGAATGTGTTTTCTGTGGCATGGCTGTTGTCACTCTGGATGTTGTTGATCTCTCAGCCAGACTGTCTCCGCAGGGGTCCGGGGTTGCTGATAGCTGCTGGACGCTGGGCTGAGAGGAGAGGCTGCTGGTGTGACATGGAGAACCGTGGTGAACATGTCTATTTATGACTGTCTGACTGTTGAGGAGTATTGCAACACTGAAGTGAAGATAATCTGGAGGCCACTGAAGCTGCCCTGCAATCTGTTTAGAGCCAGGCTGAAGAACCAGGACATCTTTGCCCACAGCTCAATAACTTTGATGACAGATACAATTAAAGATCTGCATAGTTTTCCTCAATGGGCCTCAGACGACACAAGAGTCTAATGCACTCTTTTGCAGTACCAAGATGTCCGCTTGATGATTCAACTGTCCTGATTCTTAAGGTAGAAATCCTCCCAGTCCCAGAGCCTCTGTAGATTTGTTTGTGGTAGAGATCTTTAGGCATAGTATATAATACGTACAGTATAGTATGTTTGTGGAAGAGGGAGTTGACTCAGGCCCACACTCAAATCAAACGCGAGCCTTGGCGGAGTCCTTGACCTCTTCACATTCTTCCCACCCTGTATTACGTTTCCAGGGCTGCCTTGGCCTTGTTACTCAAGTGTGTGTGTGTGTGTACATGTATATGTGTCTGTGTGTTTGTCTGTACACAACACATTGGTGCTGTCAGAGCAAACCGGGTCGTCATCTATATGTGTCTACGTGCGATGCCCGTGGATGTATCCTCAACCGCTGCGTCTGACAGGACTTCAAAGATCAACAGGCAGGCTATCATGTTACCGGCCTGGCGTTGGCGAAACGCAGGGCTGTGATAGTGATGAAACAAACCCCCTTTCCCTGACCTACACCCCGGCTGCCATTTCTGCAGACGAGCCAAACAGCAGACACCCCCAACCAACCCCCCACCTCCCCCCTCCCCAGGACAGCTGGCTGAAATATCACTACACTGCATAGAGCATGAAATCAGCCTGTGTTTATTGTCACCATGTTAAGGAGGGTTGTTGGTGGACTCAAGGTAAGAAAAAAAAATGGACGCTATGAACACAGAGAAGACCGGGAGCTGAGGAAAAGGAGAAACAGATGGAGCAGATGGAAGAGTGTTGGTGTAGAGGAGAGAAGGGGATGATAAAGAGAAGAAATCAGCAGGAGGGAAAGATGGTAGTGTGAAGGGGTGAGGGATTGATGGGGTGAGGGGTTTGATGTGGTGTGGGGGTGATGGATGAGGGGATGATGGGTGAGAGGTTGATTGGGTGAGGGGTTTATGGAGTGAGGGAGTGATTGGGTGAGGGGTTGATGAGGTGAGCGGGTGAGGGGTTGGTGGGTGATGAGGTGAGGGGATGATGGGTGATGAGGTGAGGGGATGATGGGTGATGAGGTGAGGGGATGATGGGCGATGAGGTGAGGGGATGATATGGTGATGAGATGAGGTGAGGGGGTGATGGGTGATGAGATGAGGTGAGGGGGTGATGGGTTGGTGTGGGGGAAGAAGGATTAGATGAAGTCAGGCCAGAGGCCAGCTGTCTAGCTGGTGGTGAATTGGTGTGTCCTGGCAGTCAACCGAAAAACACACATTCCAATGCCAGGATTCACCCCCATATACAGCTCACAGACATACACATCACAGACATACACACTCACAGACATACACATCACAGACATACACACTCACAGACATACACATCACAGACATACACACTCACAGACATACACATCACAGACATACACACTCACAGACATACACATCACAGACATACACACTCACAGACATACACACTCACAGAGGTCACTATTTGTTGGACATTTGTGGTTTTATTGAGAGTATAAACATCTGTCTACAGATCATTTTAAATGAGTACAGGAAGCCTTAAATGTTTAACATTTTTGTAAGGTATTTCAATAAAGCGCGTTTGCTATTACAAGTAAGTCCAATGGTCTTATTACACTTTTTCAATATTCAGACCATTCATACATTGTTGTCTCGTGACAGAAGACCAGATGTCATGTTACGGTTAAAAAACATAACGATTTCAAAGAGCTTGTCGGACATTCAGCAGCCATCTGGTCTAAAGCCACAATACTGAAAAGCTGCTTCACAGCTGTTGAAGAGCCAGCATATGTACACCCACCTCCAAAATTATTGACACCCTCTTGACGAAGAACGACAGAAAAGTCTTTATGGATAACAACAAATGTTTGAGTTGTATTCCCATTGTACATCATGTGTATTGTCAAGCATTTTGTACTTCATTAATAATTCAAGGGATTCAAACTAAAATACATTCTCAAATTTTATATTTAACAAATAAGAATTGTTATTAGCAGTCATTTTCAGTAATGCTCCCTCCGGGAGTATGAAAACATTCAGCTCTTTTCAAGGATTTTCTGTGTGGTCATGTAACACAATGGATGTGGTTGGGCCTTTACTCCAAGGAAATCCTTGGGTCTGAGCGTATCTACTGACCTCCTCAATTCAAACCACAAGTGGGATTCAAGTCCGAACCCTGAGATGACCCTTAATGATTTTATAGCTAATTGAAGATGCATTCTGGGAATTGAGTTCCGGTTGCCATGGAGCCTTTATGGCAGCCAAGGCTGATTGCTCTGCTATTCTAATATCTTGTTATTGATTTGTGTCTTTTTATGTGCATTTCTGTAGTTTTTGAGTTGCTAATCCAATGCTGAACATATATATATATATATATAGTATATTTTATATTTTAACAATAAATAATTAACAGAAATTGTACTTTTCTGCAATTAACCCATGGAAGCTGATAGATTGATTTGAATATTTGTTTCACCTGTTATCTGGGGATCTACAAAGGACTGAAATGAAGTACTGGACCAACTTGGTATCCTTCAGATAAAGGCCAGACGTGGAGGAGGACGTTGTGGGGAGGAACGTGGGTCAGCAGCTTTGGAGACGCCGCGGTTAGATGGCAGAGAGGACAAGCTCATGGTGAGACCAAGAGCTGGCTGGGCTGTGCTGTCCGCCCCTGAAGGACCTGCTCATCTCCCCTATTGACCACACTGGTCCTCACTCTGCTCAGGCCCTGTTCCTCGTGATGGTCCTTCTAACTCCTGAGAACCTTCAGCTCAGTCAGAAAGTCCCAGTCAAGACTTACCCTATCGTAGCTGTTTTATTCAGCTTCTTCAAGCGCTTTGTGATTATGTACAATAATGAAAAGCACTATATAAGTTGAAAGAAATATTTTTATTATTTATTAGGTGTATAACAAACAGTTTGCACCTCCCATTTTGTGCTGGATCTGTAGTATGTTGTTTATATGTGCATAATCTATATCGCAATCATATCTCAGTTAGCAATGAAAGTCCAAGTGGAAAGTGAATGATTTTGTTCACAAGAGGCATGTATCAGCACACCCACAGCCTCTCAAAAGTATACCCAACATTCACTTCCTCATTTTATTCTGTTAAACATGAATTGATCATTTATTAAATTGGTTTTCTTCCACTGGTCAACCAAAAAAACTCTCCAATCTCAAAGTGAAAAATAAAATATTCTGATCATTCTAAAATAATTGCAAACACAAAATATTAAATAACTGACATTGCAGTAGTATTCACCCCCTCTAGTCAATGTTTGTTAGAGTAAGATTTGGTGGCTATTTCATGTTTGAGACTATTTGTATAAATCTGCAGACAACACGCTTTATTAATGAGCTCAGTTAAGTTGGATGGGGACATTACAGCTCATTTAGTTTTCATAGCGTTGACGTTATGACTTTTTATTTTGATCAGTGGATCCAAATGTTATTTCATGCAAATAAAATGTTGAAAAAGAGGGTTGAATCATTTTGAGAGTAACTGTAGTGTTCCCACATGCCCTAGGATGAAGAATGGCTCATATCCCATTTGTGTATTTCATACAGCCCTTTTCCCATAACTTTATCACGTATGTCAATCATTTAGGAGGAGCCTGTAGGTACTCAGAAGCTACTCTCCCAGGGTTGAATATGTATGTCTATGTCCATTCCAGAATGACAAAAGACCAGGAGTTTTGTTCACGTACCAAATCATTTCTAAAATAATAGAAAAATGCAATTTTGCTCAACATTTAGGACATATTTAGGGGTATTTCAGAACGCAAATACTGGAATTGTTTGGCATGGCCAAAACGTTTCAAAAGCACAGCGGATGTTTTTAAAACGACCCATTTCAGATTTGAAACCCACACATCAGACACCTGTCCTAAAGACACAGGTGTGTGAAGGGGATGAGGTGGCGTTGGCCCAACACTTCATAATGTTGACCGGCCCGCGTCTGGACATACCACACATGCCCTGCCTGCTCCTGCTGGTGTCCATCCACACAGCTGACCGCTCCCCATGACCCCTCCTGACCACACCCACGGAAAGAGACAGGAAAAGGCCACACGTGCTTCGGTATGAGCTGCACCCGTGCATTTGCACCAGCAGCCTTGATCTGGCAACGTATTGTTCCTCGAGAGTGAGAGCAGGCTATTCTTTCTTCGTTATTCAGTCCTTTTATGTCCAGGAGTCAGTGGACACACGGGGGGGGGGGGCTTTGATTATGCACACACTCTTCTTTGTGTACCAAACCCACTGTATCACAACCGGAACAGGCATCCGTGAGGGAGGGGCCAGCGGGGAAGGGGAAAGACATGACGAAGAGGACACTATCATTCAAAACAAACTATGTGACCTCCTTGACCCTCAGCTTTAAACCCACGACCCTTGACCCCTGAGGCACCTGCACAAGCTGGTCGCGTAGTGTGGTCAACCTGTTGCCATGGACCCCTGTCCACTGACTCAGACGGCTCTGGAAACTGGAGATCTCCGGGTTGACCTCTAGAACCCAGGACGCTGAGCTGGTCAAGACACCGTATCCACTTGCTCTGTATGCATACACCACCAGTGCACCTGCATTACTAAAGAACCGCTTTCACTTGGAGAAATACAATCTGAAACTTAAACACTGATTTATTTTGATAAGATGCACACCACAGTACCGCTGAGGCATGCAAAAATAGCAATACCTTGGATTCAACACAAGTCTAAGGGCAGCCATTTCAATACAAGGTTCCACATAGCAACTGAATGAATCCAAATAAAGAGCATCCAATTCCATGCTCCAAAAATGCACCTTGAATATCGGGAGACTCCAAAAGACTCCTGCTGTCTTTTTCATCTCAACTCATTTGGATGTGTGACTGGAAACGAATCAAAACGAATTACTCTTTACGAAACCGACAGGCATCTCTCGCACAGATGGAAGCAAGCGCACACACACACACACACACACACACACGTAGAGACAACTACACATGTATGCACACACACAGATTTATGGGATATATCAGTCTAGGCTGTGAGTGAAGTCTGTTTGTTTCTCCAGCAGCCAGCCGCGTGATGGACCTGGCAGGCATACTGTCAGAGCTGTGAGGTCAGGCTCTCACACTGGGCTCCATCCAGCTACAGTTTCAGAAGCCAATATTGATGTCCTCCTGGCCAATCCCCGCTTCATGTTGAAAGTGGTGAAGCTTATGTCATGTTAACATGAACCTGCCTGTTCCCGCGTGTGAGTTCGACGGTACCTGTGGCGTCCCAGCTACGGGGTCACCTGTTCCCAAACATGCTCATAAGACACGTCTTGTAGGAAGACAGAAAACCCCACGCAAACACGCTGATACCAAACGCTTGCAGGACAAATTGAATAACAATTTCGGGTTCCATTACAGAACCTTGTGAAACGTCCCCGCCAGCTCCTCTCCCGCGTCAGCTCTCGCACACATGACTGACAGAGTGCAACCAGCCGCGGCAAATATGCATCAGGGCCTCTCGGACGGAAGGCGTGATTTTGCGCCCCTTTTCCTCAGACGGATTACACACGCCGCACATTATCGGGAGACTTCTGGCTCCTAAGTGTCTCCCTGGTGGTGAAACGGCCCGGGCCGGGGACTCCCACCTCCCTCCCGACCGTGACTCAACCCCTTCCTGAATGCCACGTCCAGGTGTCACGGCCACAAGCTCAGACAGGACTCACGCCGACTCCGAGGGCATGGCCATGTGCTCATCCGGATGTCCCCGGGATAATCAGAAGCCCTCTCATTGTTCAACACGGACCAGCCTTTTTTCCGGGTGCTTACAAAAAAACAGGCCCAACAGAACCGCACAACGCCCGTGGTGGAGATGAAACCAGTGCCCCCCTATCAATAACACAACACGGGTTTGAGGACCTCCCGTCTCTGACCCCAACTAATTTCGTGTCAACAGCTCATTAGCACCATGACTGTACGCTGTTGGCTAATTGAGTGAATCGTCTATCTAGTGGACAGTGGGCTGATCAGCTCTGCTCCCGGCTCCCCCCTGATGCACTAGCTGTTCTTGCTCCTGACAGAACCAGCTTGGCCCCTCAGTGGCCAGATAATGAGTTGGATGTCTGACAGGTGTGTCCAGATTAGGGAGGGCTGTTCCTTCCCTCGTCCTTCACCCCACCCCCCCACCCCCCTGCCCTTCTCCGCTCCGTTCATCCTTCATACAGTAAACACCCCAACCAGCCAGACCGGCCTTGGCCACTCTCAAGAAAGAAAGAAAGCATGTTTGACATAATTAATGGTCTCTCTCTATAAAGTGTGTCAAAGAGAGAAGACGTGTTATCAGGCTGAAATAATTAACTTGGCCTGAATTCGCTGACAGTTTCCTTCTTTTTTTTCGAACCATTCACTTTTTTTTCTATTCTTTCGTTGTTGCACTTCTAGGATGAATGGTCGAAATGAGAGCAATTTATTCAAATATGGCTAAAAAGGATTTCTGTTATTCATTTAACCCTAAGAAAATTTCCTCACACTTATAATTTTTTTCATAGATTATTACTGTCCATTATGAGGCTAATGTAGCATGTATTTTATTCCAGTGAATTCCAAATGAAATACGAGAGGATGATTCGTAATAATGATTAAGGTGGTTACACACATCTCCTCAATTACCATCCAAACAGTTCCCAACCCATATCTCCTCATCAGAGTAATTAGCCGGTTGTGAGAAGGGTCATTATGCCAGTCAATGACAGACCTGGGTCTCCCATCCTATTGAAGCAAGAGTCTTTTAGAATGAGATTGAAAGGAAGCCAGTTAGGTTACTGATTTTAAATGTAAACTTTGCTTAGAAATGCTAAGTTATGTGTTGCTAATTATTTTACCAATAAATGTGGTAAAGACTTTCCAAGTATTTATTTGTTGCTTAAGTTGCTTCTTACATTTTAACCATCGTTGATTCTACGTTTATAGGGTGTGTGTTAATCTTTCTGTCTGTGGGTGTTTTTGTCTGTCTGTAAATTTGTCTTTCTGTATGTCTGTCTGTCTGTCTGTGAATCTGTTTGTCTGTCTGTGTCCGTCTGTGAATCTGTCTGTCTGTCTGTGTCTGTAAATCAGTTTGTCTGTGGGTGTTAGTATTTTGTAACACTGCAATCACCATTAGCACTAATTCCGTTCTTTGTTGGGTAGATAAAGCAAGGTAATTGAATCTGTCAGCTTGATACCTTTACCACAATCAGGAAATGTGTGGCGCTTGTGACTGATAATTTATTATTGTGAAATATTGTTACATTGTTCTCTAACCTACCTCATATGTGTCATATTATACACATAATTACTGTAAAAAGACATTTAAACAAGAGTGTTGTCTGTCATTCTGGCATTCTATATATTTCTCTGTTCTTTGAAAATGGAAAACAACAAAAAAGAATGCTCAATTCAATCAAAAACGCACTGCAATGTTCAGCTTTATTCTGCAGGTATTTTTTCCCATGGTAAAGTCACTGCTTAAACATGGCTAAAGGTTTGAATGAATTGCAGCCAGTCATATGCCAGATACAAGCTTTGGAACTTGTCTCTCTGTCTTCTGTTTGTAAAATATTGCAGTCACTTTGTTATTTTGAATGCGGAAGAACATCCAAGGCTCTTCAGGAGTCCTGATGAAACTCCCTAACCTGTAAAACAGGACCTCTGACTACCATTTGGTACTCACAAACGAGTTAAAGCTTTATTAATTAAAATAAAGTGGTCAAAACATGTCAACTGACAGGGTAACTAAAACAATCGGTCCGTCAAGCTTCATTTACACAGACAGCCCATTTCATATAGTGTTCTTTGACATCAGATCTTTCTTCCAATCTGATTTGATTGGTCAAATTACACACAAGTGGGGAAAACAATACCAGAATTGTACTGCCTGTGTAAAAGCGGCTTGGGTTTTTCTCCCAATAGTGAGTCAGTATCATGGCCTCTTAATGTGTCCTTAACATTTATTACACTGTCAAGGTGCGAGGTCAGCCGGCACATGTGCATGCTTACACACAAACACACACACCCCCCACAAAATCAATAGATATGGACTTTAGGCAGTGGGGTCTGGTATGGTAGGTGGTCTGTACCCCGCTATGTCTCTGTGATTTATTCATCCTGTATGTTTCCCCAGTGCAGCCACAGGCCCTGAGATGCCTGAGAGAGTGTCTGTGCTGGGGGTTTGCTGCTCTTCACAGCTCTAAATCGCATTATTTCTGCCTGCTCAACAAATTAGAAGCAGAGCTTTGTCCTGAGGGTCTGCAGAGAAAGAAAGAGAGAGAGTTATTGCTACGGTAGTAAATGCTGCCTGTTACGCTGTTAAAGAGCCCATTCTAGTGGTGTAACAGAGGACACACTTTGAGGCCAACAAGCCCCAATATCTACCATTAACCTCCAATCTACTTAATGTGTGTTGAGGTTTCCCTGTTCAGATATATATTATCTCACCTAAATGGGGTCATTCATTAGTGGACATCCATAATGACCTAACCACAATCACTCCAAGACTATGGCTTGTTTTATTCAAAGGAAAGAGTACAGCGAATGTGGAAATTATAGAAACTTCCTGTGCGGTTTCCTTTTGCCCACACTGTATACATGGTTAATTGGATGTTAATTGGATGCCAAACCAATAACACTAACCACATACTTCCACACTCATACTGCATTAGGCTTTGGTTAAAAAAAGAGCCAGCGAAAATGTCATCCTCAGACCGGTGTCGCGTGAAATCAGGAAGTTTGGGGTGTTAACATGGCTGCCAACTCGGCTGCTAAATAACATGGCTGCTAAACAACATGGCTGCTAAACAACATGGCTGCTAAATATCATGGCTGCTCAATAACTTGGCTGCTAAATAACATGGCTGCTAAATAACATGGCTGCCAACTTGGCTGCTAAATAACATGGCTGCTAAATATCATGGCTGCCAACTTGTCTGCTAAATAACATGGCTGCTAAATAACATGGCTCCTAAATAACATTGGCTGCCAACTTGGCTGATAAATAACATGGCTGCTAAATAACATGGAAAAATGCAGAGATGGTTGAACCAATGTCCCGATTGTCACTGAATTTGCTGAGCATGTTTTAAGATTTGCAACAGTATAAAAGCACATCCTTTCTATAAAAAGGTGTTGTTTCTGACTGAGCTTCGTAAAATAAATCACAACCAAATAAAAATTAAAAAAGATGAAATTAATTTGATCAGAATACACCAATACATGTTATTGGTCAATTGCGGATGACATTTTTTGAATAAAAAATAAATGCAGTTCCAGCCCAAACACATAGCAGTCCAAGCGACTCATTTGTGCCACCAACAAAGGCATTTTTCCTGGGTGCTGCTGTCCTCAAGAGGAAGACCTCCCAAATCTCAGAGAGAATTTCAGCTGCCGTGAGTGACGCTATGCCAAGCCTATAAAACTGTTCCCATCTGCTTATTGCGCACAGACCGCTTCTGTTCACCAGCTCTCAGAATAATATATTGTATGTCATGTATTGACATGCTCAGAAAGAGCAAAGAAATCAATCAAGGGATATTTATGGGAGGCCAATAAACAATATTTTATGTATTTTTGCATGAATTGTCTTTTTTGGATGGGAAATGCATTCTCTACAACTATGTATTTGTGCATTGAAGGCTATGTTGGCGTGAATACATTTACGTATTGTCCTTGAGCATACATAACTAGGTACCTGATAAAAAAATTGGATGAAACAAGATTCTTACAGAGTATTTTGGCTATTGACTGCAGTATGTTGCAATTTTTAAGAAAAGCTTTTTTGTATACATTTCAACATTATCACACTTCTTTACGTTAACTGAAATGTGAGAGGGAAGGAATGGAATTGGTCTCAGAGAGTTAGTCAGGAAATGTATTTAAAAGTTTTTAAAGACAGTATAGAATCTTTCACTCTGTGGTTTAATTCCTTTGTCTCCCCAAAACTGTGTGACCCAAATACATTTAACTGTGTGTGTGTTCATGGTAAAGACCTGTATGGAAATGCATATGGATAGATGGGGGATTGGGAAATAAAGTGTTTTTATCAGAGTAAGCGCATCTGGAAAAGACAAGCCATGACATGGTTTGTAGAGTCCCAACTGTTGCAGATAGATACATACTTCTAAAGTGGAGAGCCTACAACCTTCTTATAAAACAACTATCAGGACTGAAAAAGTTGGATAACAAATTACTGAGTACCTCAGGCTCAGTGGACTGGAAAACACAAGTGTTTGTGGTTTTGCTCTGTGATGCTTCAGAGAAAGCGCATCTGGAAATGCCAAGTCACAACATGGTTCGTAGATTCCCAACTGATGCAGATCGAAAGTAACATACGGCTCTGGAAACAAATTAAGAGACCACTGCACCTTTTTCTTTCCAAAAAAGTTGAAAATAATATTTTGAGTTAGGAAGTGAGGGGTTCAAATTGCAGTGGTTCCTTAAATTGAACCCTTCTGTTCCTTACTCGAAATGTTGCTTTTCAACTTTTTGGCAAAGTAAAGAAGAAGGTGCAATGGTCTCTTCATTTATTCCAGAGCTGTATTCCCTCTGAGCTCTGTGATACCCCCATGCTTTAGAGCCTATCTACGGGAGTGCCAGGTGTAATAATCTAAGGAGGTCAAGCTGTCCACCAGAGTCTAGGACCGAGCCAAAGATAATCTCCATGAGTTTTTTGGGCTAACATCCCCAGAGTAGGTCGGTAAAACCTTATTCATGTAAAACCTAGTGAGAAAGAGAAATCCAAGACACAGTTGAATGAACCTTCATCGCTTTAGGGGGATATTTCAGGTGTAGCTCTCCAATTCAAACAATGCAATATACAAGGTTGGTATTAAATTAACAATGTAATCAATGACAAGGCTTAGAATGGACACGTTTCTGCATATCTCTTTTGCTGTGTTCTGTTTCCTGCATATTAGACAGCACATTCAGTGAAATTAAGCTATTTCAATACATCTATAGGATCCTTTCAGATTTACAGCATATAACCATGAGGTTTGGAGTTTAGTGCTAGTCTAGGAATCTAGGAGGCGCAACATCTTACCTTCCTTGTATTAAAAGGTAAAATAAGTTATTATAGTAACGGCAGATGCACTGGCAATCAGACTGACTGTTTCATGTATCATATTTCGAATCTTCAGACATGCTTCATCTTATGACACTCCGTAATCTATTCTTGTTTCTAGAGGAAGTTCTGTAAATGAAGTAACAGCTCCTGTCAGCCAGTATGTTGTTCCCCCCAGATAGTCATGTAAACAACCCCCTTCATCCACCCGGCAACAAGAGAGCTGTGTTTCCACCTCACCACACGCAACCACAAGGATGCACGCATGGACAAACGCACCCACAACACACACCAACACACACAAACACGCACAAAGACACACACCAACACACGCGCACCAACACACACACACCCAGTTACAGATGCATCCTCTCCACGCAGGCTTGCCTTCTAATCGGGGGTGTCGGGATAGAAAGTGAGAGCATCTCGCAGGAGACACCGGCTGCACGACGCACCTCCACGTTCACGGCCCAGACTCTCTATATGAGCAGCCCGAGTGTCGCCGAGATGAGCTGCCTGTCAGTCAGGAGGCGCCTGCCTGTGGAAAGCTCACATGGTAGGCTGGGCGTGTGGGAGAAGCCTCACATGGTAGGCTGGGCGTGTGGGAGAAGCCTCACATGGTAGGCTGGGCGTGTGGGAGAAGCCTCACATGGCAGGCTGGGCGTGTGGGAGAAGCCTCACATGGTAGGCTGGGCGTGTGGGAGAAGCCTCACATGGCAGGCTGGGCGTGTGGGAGAAGCCTCACATGGTAGGCTGGGCGTGTGGGAGAAGCCTCACATGGTAGGCTGGGCATGTGGGAGAAGCCTCACATGGTAGGCTGGGCGTGTGGGAGAAGCCTCACATGGTAGGCTGGGCATGTGGGAGAAGCCTCACATGGTAGGCTGGGCGTGTGGGAGAAGCCTCACATGGTAGGCTGGGCGTGTGGGAGAAGCCTCACATGGTAGGCTGGGCGTTTGGGAGAAGCATCACATGGTAGGCATGTGCTCTGAGGCCATTTACACACTCCAGTGAGGGAGGCTAGTACCACTGCGACGGCAACAGATCATTGTCCGTATTGTTCTGAGAGCTGGGGGGGGGCTTGTTTGCGGCGGGAGTATCTGGTATTGGCACAGTGGCTGCCGTGGCAGGGTTACTGTGGTCAACTAGTTCGGACCGCGTTCTGCTTTTAGCCACCTGAGCCGTGGCATTTGTGGACCACGACAAAGCTGTGGTGCTTGGCGGTTAAATGTCACCAGATTGAAGTAGGAACAGAGACAAACAACGAGTTTCACCGCGACTCCTAAGACAGTGAGCAGGGAAAGGTCTTACAGGCCTACAATAAGACCACTGCTGTATGTCTTTATATTGACACTACTTCATTGCAATGAACGTAATACATTGATTCAATCAGATCATGCCAAGTTAGCAGTCCTAGATCTGCTATGTCCATCCATCCACCCACCCATAGACGGCTGGTTCACCCATCCATCTAGACCACCCACCCATCCATTTACCCACCCAAACACCCATTCACCCACCCATCGATCTAGTCCTAGATCTGCTATGTCCATCCAACCACCCACCAATATATCCATTCCTAGATCTGCTATGTCCATTCATCCACACACTCTTCTATCCATCCATTATCTTGAGAAAATTACTGGCAGGTTGTTTCTTATTTCCCTTGGGATGCCCCTTCCAAACCCCTTCTAACCTCCCACCTCCCCATCGTCCTATCCCTTGCCTCTCTCTCATGGCAACCTTATCTCCGTGCCCCGCTCATAAGGTTTATCTTTTTAATTATGTCACCGCTAACCAGATGAAGAGGGTTGCTGAGTGCCTATCAGGCCCGTCATCGGGGCCCGGTCTCGGGATGCAGGGGACCTTTCTGTCTGGATCAACCTCCAGTCCCTCGGCGCTGCTGTTTTCACATATCCAGAGCAGAACCTTTGTGTTCCGGATCCATTGAGTGGAGCCGCTAACCTGCCTATGTCACAACCTCAATTATACAGATTATCTCTCTCATATCTCACCAAAAGATTATTAATTGCTAATTTCTCCGAGGGGCGTAGTGTTACACCAACCAGGCGCAGTAGCGCTGCAGACCGGATTCACGAGGTTGGAAAAGATTGCTCTCGCAGTTGTGTGTGTGATTTATTGAGGGGGTTTCACGGCTCACAAATCATGCCGTGGTTCGATGTCAGTCAATCTGTCCTCTTCAGATATATCAAATGTTTGTGGACTGGCTGTGGTGACAATAGGTGTGTTGGAGGGGAATCTGGACTGGTCTGACTCAGATCCTGTAAAAAAAGTATCCCCCACAATTCCCACACACACAGAACGTATGTTACCATAGCTAGCCCACGTGTTTAGATTCAGCTAGCCCACGTGTTTAGATTCAGCTAGCCCACATGTTTAGATTCAGCTAGCCCACGTGTTTAGATTCAGCTAGCCCACGTGTTTAGATTCAGCTAGCCCACGTGTTTAGATTCAGCTAGCCCACGTGTTTAGATTCAGCTAGCTCACGTGTTTAGATTCAGCTAGCCCTCGTGTTTAGATTCAGCTAGCCCACGTGTTTAGATTCAGCTAGCCCACGTGTTTAGATTCAAGGTCTTTGTGCACCAGCGCAATGTTTTATTGCCCTCTAAATCCCTTTGAAATACATGCAGTACTGAACACGATGTGACATTACATTAGTGTTGAACTGGGACACCCAGGGCAGTCAAGGTCAAGTGTCATGGCTGCAAAGGGATCATCTAAGCCCCCACAGGACCTAAGGCCAAGACCAGGGAATCTCCTGAGGCAATAGAAGGGCTTAATGTCCCGGGTTTACAAAGACTCCTCTGACACCATAGGGCATCCAAAAGAACACAAATTACCAGTCAATATCCCTGTCTGTCAATGCGTTTATTGAATTGCATTTACAGAGTTTCATATATATAAATACATATGATATAAATAACAAATATTATATAAATAAAATGTTATTTCATACAAATATTTTCCACTGGATGCTCAGTAGACTCTCAATTCACAATGTATAGTCCATAATCTACCAATGCACAATATTGTTAAATCTCCTGGGCAGTAACATTTCCTCATTATAGAACGTCACATTTCCGTCCACCATAACGGACCTTTCAGTATGTTTCATACCCTCCAATATTTTTAGTACCACGCGCCATATCTATAGTAGACAGCACAGTGCACTATCGTTGCACACAATATCTGAGGTGAATGTGGGAAAAATAATTGATTTGACTTTGGCAAAGAGATACCCCAGAGGATTGAACCTGAACAGAGAAGAAGCCATGGGCTATGTAATCACTTGGTATCCATGACACCACAGACAAAAAACCCTCTTAATAACCCTAATCTCCATTATGAGAGGGACTGTGTGTGTGTATGTGTGTGTGTGTGCGTCGAATGTGTGGACACAGGGAGGCAAGGTGAAGGAAGCTCTTTTATGGAAGCTAAATTGGTTTTTCTGGAGGATTATGGCAGATCAACGAGAGTGTTACATCCTTTAAATGTTCACCAACACCATGAATACGAGTCACACGTCCCCACCAACAGATAGACATGCACATGCACAGACTAAGTGGAATCTGCGAAAACGGATTATCTGGGAAATCAAATTGTTTTGTAACACTTTTTAAATATAACTATAAACAGGACAAATTAGGCAGATACTTGTTTTCAGCGTTTTGAGGGTGCAACAGTAACTGAAACCCACCCCAAATGATATACACAGCTGAATACAAGATTATAACTGCACAATAATAATAATCAGTGATAAATAATATTCAAAATCTGTTTTCATTTTGTTCATTTAAAGTTTTGGAGAAAAGTGATTTTCAGTAAGCTGCAGTTAAAACCATACGCAACCTGACCTGCTTGTGTGGACCTCTACTGCTGTGGGTTAGCTCATCCCATGTCATGACCTATGACCCACGCACCACCAGCCCCCCCACAGTCCCAACACCACCCCCACCACCAGCGCTTATTAACGGCTACTTTAGTTGCCCCCCCGGCCAGGCTGTTGTGTTGTGTCGGACCACACACACGCAGTCCCTCACACGCAGCTATGTTGATTACACACTGATGATTTGTGTTGGACCGAAAAGCAGTTAGTCACAGATTAAGCATCCCATTGAAACCGTGGATTAGGATTCTAGCATGTCAACCTTTGGGTCGGTCAGCATGGTTAATAGTGGGAGGGGTTTAGCATGTCGTATTTGTCTGTCAGCAGGTAAACCGACAGGCTGTCATAGAGACGGGTCGAGTACTTTCTGTATCGTATGAGAAAGAATTCATCTGAAGGAATATGAACTCGATCCATGGGTTTGCATATAAAAGCCCTGGTCTGGTAAGGCCTTCACATTAGCATTGATGCCAGATGTACAGACGAGCCACAAAGCTCACAGGCCACCGATGCAGTTTGCATTTCCCATCTCACATGATCCCCCCCAGCGATGGAGAGCTTTAATACCGTATGAAAGTTGACTTTGTAATTCTTTTATGAATATTCAGATCTTTCTTCAGAAATCGCCGTTTGACCCTGGGACAGAATGTCTGTAGTCTGTCAGAGCAGGGAATCACTGTTAAATGGAAACACCATATGTTATCACATATGAACTCACTTTCTCTCTAAGCTACAGAATGCAACATACGTGTTCAGACAGTAATTTAATGACTGTCATCACAGGTGGTGTGTGTTTTTTTTTTAAGATAAATGTAAATGATAATAGAAAAAACACGTCATCGCCCCTGGTTACAGAGATACAATGGGTTGAGGGGTGTGATTAAACATGTCCCAGGATAATAGGACTGGTTTCACACCTTCAGTAAAACACCAAATGTAAAAGTAGATCTTTATATACTGTACTGTATTTTCTGTGTACAGTATATCTCTATGTGAGTGTGTGTGTGTGTGTGTATGTAAACCAGGTATGACTGAACAACCGGCCACAAAACGGTTAAACAACGGTCTTGATCTTAGCTGACATGTCCGTGCCTGTTGGCTTCCATGTGACCGGGTTCCTGCAGCGATTCAGGGATTCAAATGCAGCACAACACACAAGCCACTCATGTGTGACTCCGCCATTGTTCCACATTTTGTGTGATTCTCCCTGCTCAGTGCCAGTCACAAACCCAATGCAATTTCAAGAACCTGCTGAATTAACCTCAACCCCCCAAAAAAGGTAACATTATTTAGAGGCTGCATCACTATGACATGTTCAAGTGGATTAAAAACACACACACACCGGCTTTCATGTCAGATCGGTGAAGCACAGTAACAGGCCTGTCATCGGTTTCACTTCCATGGTTGGATTAGTTACATTTGGCACGCATCTTACAAGATCAATTAATGTAAAGGGCCTTGTACTCATTATTAGATTTGCTTCACCATGTCGGCTCTGGGATTAGAACCGGCGACCTTTCAGTTGCTCACCGAACACTGTAACCCTTGGTCTGTCTGTTGCCCAGCGCCCCGTCTCCCTTCATCATTCCAAACGCCAAACGATTTCCATAACAACAGGGTGCTGCATGCCAAAATAATAAAAAGCTTTTGATTGACAGACATGCACCCGGAAGATGACTTGTAGACCACCAAACAATAGAGAGAGGAAGTCAGCCATTAGTCTGGTTAGAAGTCTTTAACCTTCCAGTGATTCCTTTGGGGATGCAATGTTTCTGTCTAGCTACACATGTCTGTCTGTGTCTGCAGGGGGTTGACATCAAGGGTAACCCAGCCTTATCAAAACAGAGGACACCAGCCCATTCACAAAAGTGTATGCGTTGTTTATTGATCGAATTGATGGCAGCGGGGCAAAGTAGACAGAGGTGGGAGGATGGATTTGGATACTTCGATAAACACAACTGGTATTTGTGTGTGCTGAAGTATGTTATCACCTTACATGTTTGTATTAGCAAACATAAACTGCTGTAGTTTTGTGCCCCCTTCTGGTCGTCTGTTTGCATTATAGTGATGAGAGATGTACCCACTAGATGACTAGATGTCCCACTAGTATCACCTCAACAGTGTGCTCATCTGCCCATTCTGAGAGCAGTATGCATGGTAATAAAATCAAAACAATGACCATCAGAACAATCAGAACAATGAACAAAGCACTGAACATCCACCTTTAGTGTTCCCGCTGCTTCCGAAGTCCAATTTCATCGTTTGAATTAAACGATTCAAGTAGTATATATCACGGTTGAATGCATTACAGTTTTCTTTAAAAACCCAAATGTAAAAAAAATGTAAAACGTTTGTAGGTAAATAGTGTTTGAGTCATTATGGTAATTTCAGTCCCGTGATTCAAGTCCTCATTTCCCTTAATCTTCTACTCTCGTGTTGGAGGGATAATGGCTACGCAATACCGTTTCATTCCCTAGCTGTAAATATGATCTTAGATCTGTTAGGCTACAACACTCCACTATTACCTGTGCTTTCCCTGTTATGGAACTAGTAGAGAGCAGGGAGGAGCAGACGGAGGAAATGGTGAAATAGGAGCGTGATTGTGATTGATGGCTTCCTATTAGCTGGTGTGTTATCGCTTCGGTTGGAGAGTAACATTCAGCCACTGGGTTGTAACACAACACATTACCTGCTACAGTCTCAGACGTTTAAATAAAATATAGACCCTCTCACCAAGATCCTCATTCCCCGCTCCAGGCACTCCGGCTAGCTGCTTTCACGTCAGCCCTGATTTGCGGAGCATTCCCACTCAATAAACACGTTAGTATTCTTATTATCAAGACGGCGTTTTAGTTCTGTGCAGGAGCTTGTAGCCATGTACTGTATCCCTCTGTTCAAGCATCTCAGTCGTGGTTAATATCAGCTGTAGTAGCTTTCCAATTGTCAGTTTTTTAGTTTTCTGGCGCTCCCCTTCAAAAGTGATAGATTGTGACTGGTGAACGAGGTGTCCTGCATTACCCCAACAAATGATCTGGCCCTCGATGGCAGACCTTGGCCAAAGAGAAATCAATATCTCACCATTAAAATCAATCAGAGGAGAGTTAGGGTAGCGGCTGTCAGAGGCACCATAACATTAAACCTGACACTGGCCGTACATGAGTAATCAATATATAGTGGTTCACAGATCATTTGTGGTCACCTTTTTAGCCATGATGGATGTCTCCGGAGCTGGTGATTCATGTTGTGACACCATTTAACAGGATTTGGCGCCGGTTTAGATGGTCATTCCTCAGAGACACTGGCTACATAGCAGCAGAGCACCCATTTCATTGTATGAAGACCCCCCCCCCCCCCCTTTTCATTTTCACTGAGCCGTTATGGATTTTGTGCCCCGTCGTGTGTGAAAACATTTCAGTGGGCAAGGTCATACCAAGGCCCAGAGTTTTCATGTTATTAGCAAAAGCAGAACCCTTAGTTAACAACAGCCTTGCATTGAGGGATGTTGGACAGAACTGTACCCCTTACAGCAACAGGATAACATGGGTAGCGGGTTCAATTCCAGATATCTTCTACATACGTGTCACACTTTTCTGAGGGTTGAGATAAGATCTCTTCTACGTCACGTAAGTTTTGGTTGCCACATATACAGTATACAAAATATGAATGTCGAACAAATGTGAACCCTTCAGGAACATTTCTGAATATGAGTTCACAGGATGCCTTCGGATGGTTGCAAAGAAACGTTCTCTGGATAAAATCATGATAAACCTTATTACTGAGACTTTGAAGACACTGAATGTTTAATTGCTCTTTGTAGGCAAGGTCGGATATACTCCATGTTTGTTTACTAAGTCCATGTTCATTCATTAATTCATAATATATTTACAGTTCAACATGTCCTCAACTGGAATATGAAGTCACAACCTCACAGTTACCAACGGTTACAGTTGATGACCCAAACGCACGCAGTATGACAGAGTCTGCATGGGTCTGACTCTGGTCGACTTCTACTTGACGTAACTTTTAAAACTCAAGATTTCCTTTTTGGATATAGGCAATCGGAAAGGGTTAAAAAATATCCAGTCATTGCTTTCAAGGCATTTCATCCTAACCCCATTGATCAAAACAAACTGCCGAAACATATGGCCTGGTTAACAATACATCTGTATGGCATGCTAATCCTTTTTATGGTTGTTATATGGATCCTAGGATCATTCTCAGATGGTGGCTGACTGCAGAAACTGTTCCCCTAAAAATTTAAAATTGCACACTTGAATATAAGGCGGGAATTACAGGTAACATAACAGCAATGTTCCCTCACCCTAGAATAGTTATCTGGTAATTATTAACATGTGGGCCTCTTAACATGAACGTTTAAAAAAAACATGCTATGACAAACGCTATCTCCACAACTCACTATCATGGTAAGGCTGTTAAATGGTTGGCTGGTTGGGAAAAGAGCCCCTCTGAGTTTTTCCTTGCAGTGTATTGGAGTGCTCTCAACCTTGCCTCCTGACCCTCACTCTCTGAGAGGAGATAATTACTTGTCAGGAATAAATAGAGATTAATTAATTCATTTGCAGGAGGGAGTTTAGCTCTTCTCTGCACCACTTTCTGCTATGACACATTACGCCTATTGTTTTACTAGCTAGTTAGCACTGAACAATAACATTCACACAGTAAATGGCCTCATCCACAACTGTAAAACCAGAAGCAAAAATATCCACATACGTATTTAGAAACCGTGAAAAGAAAGGAAACCTAACGAACAGATTTTTCATCTCAATTATGTGTCAATGGAAGCCGGTTTCTGTGGGCGGTTTGAGTTGACAGATGACATCAATCCACATTAGTAAAATACACAGGCTTGATAGGACAGCCAATAAAAACAAAACATATTTGGACTGCAGCCCAGGTCTAAAAATGCTAAGACATGTTCACATAAGTAGATACAAGAAGTCAAAAAAATAATAGTCTGTCATACTTAACAAAATGTAAAATGTAGCCCAGTAAAAGCCATTACCCAACTGTTTCTAAAATCGTTCAGACTTTTGCAACCTGGAAATCACAAAACAAACAAATCATCAACAAAAGGCATTTTCTTTATTAAACCAAAACAACTGCACGTTTAAGTTTCAGATTTTGGAGGAAAACATTACAGTTCAGCAAGTAACCCCTCCACATCCTAAAGAGATTAATTAAATAAAACGGTTCTTTTTCTACTAAGATTCACTGAACTATAACGCTGACATGCTTGGATTTCCATTTTGGGGAATTAAGGATGTTTTTTTTTCTTCCATTAATTCATTTTTTATAAAGGTCCCTCTGCAGGCATTGGCAGTTTGTTTGCCATATTTATAGCAAAACTTATTTTACAAAAACACTGTATTGAGACACTGATAAGTCCTAAACATTATTCTAATTCAACCCATGTATAATTACATACAATATGTTTTAAAAAATAACCATTTTAAAGAGAAATTCCCTTCATGTAGCCTTTTGTTGTTAAAGAAAGCAAATGGTTATCTATGTCTCTATGTCCAACAAGCATTACAATAAGAAATTCAATTCAAAATCCAACTGCCTCTCGGAATGAAACACTGTATTATGTCGTCAAGGTGAGTTTCAGATCAGGCATTAGATGTCACCACTGACCCAAGATCCCACTCAAGACATTGATACTTGCGTGCACCTTCTGACTTAACAATTAATCGCGAAGAATGGTGCGGTTTCGAATCTCATCGGCGTATGACCCTTCCTTTTAAAAAAAAAAAAACCCAAGTGAATAAAAAGGGAAATATGCCCATAACATTAAAAAAAACAAAATTGGTTGAATTAAACGCTTCAAAAAATGCAATGTCAAGAAAACCAAGGGCTGGTACTGCTAGTTGGAATACCAACCGGGGTCCAGAATGCTGTTGGCCGTGATCAAATGCTGAGATGCAACACTGCGCCCGGCTCACAACCGCCAACCAATACGGACGATCAGCATCAGTTGAATACAAAAACAACCAAAAGAAACAACAGTGTGTGTGTGTGTGTGTAAATATATATATTATATGATTGCCTGAAGAAAAGACCATGGAATACATTTCTTAATAGATATATGGGCTATAAGTTGTACTAGTATATAAAGACTGAATGGAAATATTTCAGATGATCGTGTGTGTATAAGTCTGGTTTGGCACGATCAAGCCAAAGGATACACAACGCTGGTGCTGAGGTACCTGAACAAAAGCCAAGCTGATATTGGTGCTTATGGGGTTGCAATCACAGATTGCGTTGTATATAAGCCTATCTACCACACACATACACACACCATCAGCAGTTATTATGCTTCTCATAAGACCAGCCATTGAATGTTTTTAACAAAGCTACCTGAAGTCTGTACCCACAGGCCCTGAATAGGCACAGAGGAGCAAACCAAAACACTGTATTTTCCTATAACAAAGCACTTGTCAGCAAAACAAAAGTACATCATTTGTTGCTTGTGCATGACTGCTCCACCCCCAGCAAGGTTGACCAATCCGCATCAATTGTTGCCTGTGCACGACGGCTCCACCTCCAGCAAGGCTGACCAATCCTCATTGACATTACATGAAAAAGTCCTGATGCGCCCTCATTTTGGCTTTTTTATTGCTAGAAAAAATGTCATTTTTAGCAAAGGTTTGATATACATCTCTCAGTCTTGATGTGTCTTTTCTGACATAAGTCTGCATTCGTACTGGGGGGAAAAAAAGAACAGAGAGCCAGGTGAATATCCAAAGTAAAAACAAAAGTATCTGGCTTCCAATGATCCACGCACCAAACACGTGACACTACGCCGTTAAACGAGACATAAAACACGTATCCTCACCAAGGCCAGCTGCCGCCCAATGTTCCCCATGGTAATCACACCAGCGAAGAAGATGCACGGTAACCAGGAGCGAATGTACAGGAAGTCCGGAGAGGTGTACCTGGAACGAAAACCACAGGAATCCCAAAACAACGAAGGGGGAAATAGAATGCACGCGTTGTATCCATGTATCCCGCGTAACGGCGCCGCGGGAGCACTTACTGGAAGACCCCGTTGTAGACCAGGAGCTGGGTGGACAGAGTGGCCAGCAGGGCAATGACCACCCCCAGGCCGAAGCCGGAGCGGGACCGGTCAAACGTCCACCACAAGCCAATGGACAGGGCCGCCAGGGTCAGGGACAGCTGCACGTTGTTGGCAAAGTCCACCTTCTGAGACGGGCCGGGTTAAGGACAGCTGAGCCCATAGTAAAACCGTGGTACCAACTCAGCCTAAGGCCTTTTCTCGGGATCCTAACAAACCCCACCCTCGTCTCAGCTGTACACACCCTTCGTGAGCCTTCATATGACTGCTGCACTGTCAAGGGGGTTGCGATAACAGATACACCTGAAGTGAGAGCACGTGATCGGTGCCACGCGGGCAGGCGGAGGATACTGCGCTGGCATGGTTGATGCCCACAAACACTGCCACGCAGCGCATCACACTGGACCACTCCCGCTTGAACTTGTGGGGCTCGCCGAGGCGACGATCGATGCAGGGGTACAACAGACCAATGATGGCTGAAAGAGAGAGACGGAGAAGATCGTGAAGCGAGAGAATGCCGAATCAGAAGATCGGAGGTAAAACAGCGTCTCGACTGCTGCTACAGTGGCACAGTTCATGCCGAACACTCCCGTGTTGTTGAGGGTTGAAAGGCTGCCAAGACAGCCATCTCACAGGATCAATGCTATTCTAATGATGATAAAAACACTGGTGTAATGATCTGCCCCCTAAAAAATCTAAAGGTGCACAAGAACTAAACGGATTGCTGCGGAATAAAAACTTAATACGCACAATAAACTCAAAGGGCTGCTTTAGTCTTCGCTAGTCAATAAAAGCCAAGTAGATAATGCTTAATGCAAACAGTGCAAATTGCAATAAGAGGAAGTGAATGCATCTAGGCATCCGAGACTTGAGAGTGGAGAACGGCAGTCTCAGGAGAGAACAGGCCTGGGGCTGCTTTTCTACGGGTCCACTGGGGACCAGCCGCTTCATCTACTCTCAGTGATGTACACCCAGAGGAAAACTATTCAATAATGCTGGTATTCAGGTCTGGCTGGGGGAAAGCCTGTGTGTCTGCAGGGGTGTGCGTCAACAGTACCTGAGGCCGTCCCACAGCAGGGTGGCACCCACCAGGCGGAAGAGAATATGCTGCTGATGACATCAGGGGGGAACAGCGTGACATTCCTCTGTACCTGCAGTGAGAGGGGGGTGAAATTATCCCAAAATAATCCCAATTCTCTCAAAATGTGGTGCAAACAATCTGCTTACATCCAGATTTGAGAGCAGTGTCTCGTCACCAAAATAACCTCCCATTTGACAGGGGAGGCAAATTAAGAAGTGGATCAAACGCAATAATCACACTGTACACCTTGTTCTGGCAACAATGAAAGCGAACGCTAACAGAGCAGTTTGGTCACAATGCAAGGCCGCAGATGTGTCACCTTTACAGCAAGTTAGCATGCCGATTACAGCAATAGCCACCAGAGCGGTTGCCCGGGGGGATCCGATTTCTAAAATAAGCAGTCTCCGTTACCGCAGACAACACCTAACCACGCCAACCCAAGCACCCCCACGTCTGGCATCTTTACCTGCCGGATAATCTGAGACCAGCCACTCAGACTACTGATGAAACAGTGGGTTCCATCCAGCCAAATCATTTGGCATACAAACACCTGAAGGGAGCTTGTCTGTGCGCTTGTCAGCCCCACACCAGGGTTTAGCATTGAAACCAGTTTCAGCCTAATGAATTCATTTCAACTGACTGGTTATCATATGATAAACGGTACATTTTGGTTAAATCTTTGAAACTGTTACATGTTACATTTATATTATTGTTTACTAAACTTTCATATAAGTCATAATATCTTTCATTTCAATGTTTCCTCACTCATGGAATGTCAAATTAGACAATGACAAATATTGAGCTACCTGAAGGAGGTTGAGCACTAAAGCCAGGAACACTCCTATTGAGAACAGCATAAACCCCCGGATCATAAGGTTGGTGCTTCTGTTGGTGATCACTGCAATGTACGGTCCTCTGGTAGGAAAGGTCTGACTGGACCCTGACCGCTGCTGGTCACTGACCACTGTGGAGTTGGCCATGGCTGCCATGGCCGGGGCAACCGTGGACGCCAGGAGAGGATGAACAAAGGAAATCGCTAACTCTGTCCTTAAATGAATGAACTGCCTACGGACATCACCAGGACCCTGAAACACAACAACATATTAACATCATCAAGAAACACAGACATCAGTGTACACACAAATCAAATTTGCTGATCCTTAGCTAATAATTAGCCTACATCGCATTTGCAGTATAATCAACTCCACTTTTCGAAGAAAACTAGCTAGCATCCCAGAACCCCAAGAACATATGTTTACAATTAATGCGGGCTATTCAATGGATACTGAAATACGGAGCTTTTGTTGATAAAAACAGCATTTTATGATATGTGAGCTTCAATCCCCGTTTCACTTAACTGCAAGCAAGTTACGGTTACAACAATCTTCAAAATATGGACTCAACATTTGAGTAATTATTAGCCAGAGAAAAGTAACACGTTAGCTAACTAAGGTCATTGATACTAGCTATTTTGCTATAGCTATCTAAGGTAGCCAACCAGCCAAATAATAATGTTAGCTAGCATAATACTTTGATTAACGTTAGTTTAGAATACAAACAATTACTGGCACTTGTTGACGTATCTTATATCGAGTTAAGTTACATAAACTTCATTTGATATTTAGCTTTGAACAAAACAACGCAGATAGGTCTGTCTTATTTCAGCTGACAACACATCTTGTTGATTAGCCTAACTAGCTAGCTAGCTAGCTCTAGTACAGTAGTTGACAAGCCAGCAATCTTCGTTAGACAGCTGATATATGGTTGATAACAACCAGCTATGTCTCTTGAATAAAATAATTAATTTTACCTTCAACGTAAGAAATGTTTCTTCTAAATCTGAAAAAGACAAATTTCACGCTATGTTTTCATGAAGCAAGAGAGAACCACCTTTGAAAATAGCCTTCTAGCTAACTTCCGAAGAATTGGCACTGGCTACGTGGCCAACCAATCAGCTTCTAAAACGATCACGTAACCACACACCCACGAACCACACTGTCTGCCCAGGTAGGATAAAGCCTGTCTTTGTTGTGTAGGTTATCACATTACAACATGCACAAAAGTCGTTAAGGTTAAATTGTAATTCTATATATTTAACTTATACTTTATGTATTTGTTTATGTTGGTAAATACTGACTCTGATTTGTTAAATTCCCTTACCCTGATCCGTGCCTACTACAAATACATAAAAATGTAATTGCGTTCCCATTGACATATCCCTCTCTCAACTCTAGATGTACAACTCCTAAATTATGGAAATCAGCGTGTGTCATATCTTTATGAAATGAGGGGTTTCCACTCTACTGAATAATTATCTCCCCATACATAAATCGTTTGTTTCCACAAAAGTATTGAAGTCTCTAGTCATTAAACACCTGAAGGTTTTCCTCTTTCCGCTTCAGGTCAAGCCACAGCTCTGTGACCGCACCATTGAATGTTTTCAATGATGTTCACTGTGATTCAGATTTAAAACTGCAATGCGTTGACGTGTTCTTAGCCTTGTTGATAGCCTTTGATAATGTGGACCATACTGTACTTGCGCAGACACTTGAATGCGTCAGGATACGCTATCATGCTCTACAGTTGTTGGTAAACTAACTTTCAAATCGTACCCGGTGTGTTTAGGCAGATGGCATCAACAGGCAGATGTTATTTTTTGTATCAAAAGCATTGGAAGACATATTGAGACAGCGGATAAACATTTACGCAGATAAAACTGTTATTTATTCAAGGGGATCCTGTCTTAAACAGCTTTTAACATCATTTCACAACATTTGCGTGACTTAAAACTTCTTGTTAACCAAAATAGGGATTCATAATGCATGGATGCCAAAACGTTTTCCTATGAAGGGCAAAAAATCAAACATGACTGAGGGCCAAAAGTTACATTGCATTTTACCAAACTGTATTATATTATATGGCGTGGCGGGCCAAATCAAAGGTCCGCGGGCCCTAGTTTGGGCACCCTTGATCTAAGGCAACTGATTGGTAACCAAGTCAAAATGTATACATACATGGGAGTTTTGGCTGGGAGACAAGCTGACTATTTCCAATCATATTGAGAACATTTTAGAGAAGCTAAATTCGAAATTAGTATTTTATTATAGAAACAATGGTTGTTTTAATCTAGAAGCAAGAAAAGAGCTGGTACAGTGTAAAATCATGTATGTTTTGGATTACAGTTATGATATTTATATGCAGGCTTTAATCACTACTCTAAAGGCACTTCATTCTGTGTATCATTTAGCCCGAAGGTATATTACCAACCAAAACCGTCTGACAGACCACGGTGAGCTCAATAGTGATGTTGCCTGGTCTTAACTGGCATTGTATATATTATGATCTAGAAGGCCATTTGGGTAAGTATCTCTGTACTTTTATAGTAAGAAATATGAAATACCAACTACAATCACACACCTGTTTACTAGTAGTCGTTCATATGAGGAAAAAAATGTGACTCAGTTACTTACCCCCCTTTGTCTTGAAACTGGCTCCAGACCAGTTTGATGAAAACATTGCTTGAGAAGTGAGACAGTCATTAGGTACACCTAACATCACAGATTTGCTTGACTGACACTAGATTGTTCTGGTCATCTGTGTTTATGTTCTGTTATTGTGCATGTCTGGAATTGTCTGCGCATGTTTTCTTGCAACAAGATACATAAACACGTATTTTTTGACACATATGGCTGAAATGCTGTTTTTCTATTGTCTGAAATATTGAATTGTCCTCCCTCTACCTGCTGTGATCTTGATAACAGAACAGATAACAGAAGAGGTCCTTTTTGAAAAAGAGATATAAATTAAGGTTAATTAAAAATATATATATATATATTAAAGTGCAAATTCCCATGCACTTGCTTAAATAGCACGGGTGTACACCATCTGACACAATGCCAGGCCAATTGGTCATATGGTGGTACATTTCAGAAGCACACTTCCCGCATCCCAAGTAACATAGACTGATTTACCTCCAAACAATAAACAAATGTGTTCTTCTTAAACATAGACTGCTATTATTAGCCATGTTGTTTTATCTAGACCGCTTTTAAAGAATCAGGTTCACGGGAACTACATAAAACATGTTACAGGGATCAAGATCACTGATGAAGAATACATCAAAAACCTGTACACATGATCTCCTCATTGTTTATTTGTGAGGTTTTTGAAAGTGAACTAAGGAGTTGAGAGGGATCTAATTATGGGGAAATGCTTACATTTCTAAAACACAGAAACACTGCTTGCAGCTTTAATCATTTTTTGTATTTCTTCAGAAAATGTATAAATAATTCAACTAATAACTGACAACACACATAATCAGATATGTATATCAAAGCGTTGTTACAAATGATGTATTATATATATATTTCCCATCTGACTTATCATTAGACCTATTTACATGTTTACATTCTCCCTTTCATAACATCCATTGCATGTGTGCGTTTCAGTGATGAAACATAACAATAAATCATAATAAAATGGAGTGATCGTAGATTGTCTGTGAAACTTGAAGATGGCATCATGAGAGGCGCATAATCCTTGAAACGTTGTTGTGAGCCCCACACCTGAATACTGAATACCGCATTGGAGTGTAAATGGGTATGAGGATTAATATGATCCACTCCACACTGACTGCCTCACCACCACATTGTAAGCCTGTTAGAACACACGCTGGAGAAAATCGAATGTGTTTGGCTGAATAGTGATAGGAAACCTGAGGGGTAGAAGTCGTTCAGCCATCTTCAATTAAAGATAACAGGAGGAAAAGGGAGACCTTTGCTGTTTGAGTGTGCAGTCGGGAGCAGGACAGGGATTCTGGGAAGCTATGCTTTTGAGGCACACAAAAGTATTTTTGATTATTTGGCACAGGGGTGAATTGAACAATATTTCAAAAATTTTCTCACGTCCAGCAGGAAGAGCTGTCACTAAACAACTACCGAGCACAGCAGTTACAAGAAACTCCTTCAACGTCAACAGTATCTTTTCCACACAGATGGCTAGGACGTGTCCGCAGAGGCCGTAGGAGAGGAATTCATTTAGAACTGTTATCATCTTGAGTTTCCTGGATGCAATTGGGTAGCTCTGCAAGTCCCCTACAGCAGTACCAACATCCCCCGGGGATAAGTCCTTAACCCTAATAATCAGAGTGATAGAGGGACCTGTTTGGCACCGGCAGAATACTGACGGGGGTTTCAGTTCGTTGTCAAGGGCTATTTGGAGGCCCCCTGACACTGGGGGCCCAATTCATCATCCTGTCTGGCTCAATGTTAAGGGCTTTTTCATTACCAGCCCTGTATGTCGCAGTCGGACACAACCCTGGTATGAATGTGACTGATGGGGAAGGCACAGAGTAGGACGGGCTATCGTTAAAGGCACACCTTATTGGCCTGTTACTAGGCTCAAATCACATATAATAGGCCCCTGACCTTTCTGTTGTCTCTAATTAACCTTCCCCACCAAAGCGCCCCCAATCCCCAGACAACAAGAAAAATCCTGCGTTTTGCAGTGTCACTATAACTTCAGCCTTTCAAAGGTGTTTTGAAACTGAAAACCACCGAAGACAACACAGGAAAATGGCTGAGTATGTATCTTCAGGGCTGCCTGACAAATAAACACATATTTAATGCTTTTGAGTATTATTTCTGCGGGTGACCATATGGATAGGTCATTTGAAACATTCATAAAAAACATTATTCAAATGCGATTGAGAATTGAGAACATTTTATTTGAAATGAACTCATAAGAAGTTTGGTTGAATTACTTATTTAAAATGTCACATATATGAACCTCTGTGCCTACATGACATGCTCCAGCATGTCACCAGGTCTTAAAGGGTGGATCAGGAAATCACTCATGGGGGGTTGACATACATATGCTCTCTCAATGCCTAACTGACACGTCTCCATGTACATCTGTACTGTGTTGTGTTCACATAGCAGCAGAAGACTGGCCAAGCGGAAGACAAGTCAGGAATGAATAGAAAACCATGCGAGAACCTCCCCCAGATGGTATATTGACATTTACAGCAACAATAAAATACCAACCATCACATTTGTTGAACTGCCTAATGACTCAGAATACTCGTGGAAAGTCAAATTGACCGTACATGCACGATTAGATATTCCACAGGGACAAACACTTATTTCTATAATCTCAACACCATTAGGAAAAGAACACGGGAAAGAATGCATACTGGAGATATAGAAACAGAGTTATTTGTGGTTCCTAGTCTGTGTACTTCATCATTGTCTATGAAAACGATGGCAACTATAGGCAAAATGCTAATGTCATTTAGCTGGCAACACGGAAGCACAAATACCAGAATGTGTGTGGCATCTTGGATGATAATGACAAAGTACGCTGTATCCTTTGTGAGCAAGTCTGGGGGAGGCTGATTACAGATTGCCCAGTGTGTCCTCGCCCCCATGAGGACCGGGATTCTAATGCTAATCACTCTTGGCTCCACCTCGCATTTTCCCGTGTAGTTCTAAGGCAGGATACATCAAATGGAATATACCGGTAATATTATTGCACATTTCTCGGCGTGTTAAATCATTTTTAGCTGTTCCGCATTTTACAGCCGTTTTTACACCGCCAAACTTAACCTATTGCACCATCTGCTGGCACTATCGAAGACAGCTCCAAGTTTTCAGGAAACACTCACTGGTCAGGACGTTAAATGTCGAATGTAAACGCACAGCTGTGCAAACAAACCCTTGTATCTAACGGGAGGAATGTGAAGACAATATATACGTACAACAGGATTATTTGTATTTACTTCTATAGGATATGTACCAGTCATCACACAGGTATCATTAGTGAACAGTCAATTTGAAATGCCCTACATCGGTTTCAGCATCAATTACATACTGTGAGACTCTCCATAAATTCCAGTCAGCAGGCACTTTATTTTCATTCTGGGGAGAGAAACATGTTGTAGCCGAGCCCAGTGATGCTCAGCTGCACATCCAATATAGGTTAATTGAAATGAGGGAGATTCAATGCATCTGTTCTCATTGTCTGGCTGTGCGCGGCTCCTCCTGTAGCACAGACTGTCAGTGTTAATCAGCAACCATCTCTTAAACAGAGACCACGGCTATCAGTGAGGTGAGCCCATTGCTATTCTGGACCAAACAGATGATAAATCATTTGTACATAATTAGTGCTCAGCAAGGTTACAACTGACACAGATTTTCATCTTAATTAGGAGGGGAAATTTGTTCCATTAATTTAATTGGATGCGCATGAGTGGGTTAGCACCTAACTAAGTTAATCTTACACTTGTCAGGATGGACAAGAAGAGGCCCTTGGATCACAGGCAAACGGGAAAGATTGTTCTATGAAACTGTCTTGTTTCATATCTTCTCTACCATTGTGACTGTATCATACCGCTTTGGTTCGGTTTTCACAGTAATCCAGGCATTTACAACCACTCTGAGACGAATCTATGGTATATTCTGTTACGCATATAAATGTAACTAGTAACGCATACTCAACGCATAAGGAGAACTAGTAGCCCAAAACGCTATTTTGAGATGACTGCAGTCAACTCGCAGTCAAAGGCTCTTGTGACTGAATGGAAACCCATTCACTGGTTTCAGGATATGGGTCCGAGTTCTATGTCCCTTTTCACGGTTGAGGAAGCAGGGGTGTAGAAAGTGTAAAAAGCTGTAGTAATTACCCGAAAGAGACACGAGGAGAGAATGTGTCTAAGAGAACAAGATTCTGACACAGTGATTTAGGAACTTTATGTTTCTGATGGAATTCTCCGTTTCCTGAGAACTGCACGGATGCATAGTCCATTATGCGATCGTCTACTGTAATAGAGTGTCCATCACATGAAATAGAGAGACGTCAGATGCCAAAGTCCTCACAACCTAGTTGAAGGTCTAATCTGCCTTGCGCTGTTCTTTTAGACAGCGCAGCGGTGTCACTTGCTAATATGGTGAATCTAAAAGGCAAACTTGAGAATATTTTTAAATGTCCACCATTACAAGTCCGGACGCTTCTCAACAGCTGAAACATCTTATATATCATTATAAACTCGGTGGTTTTTAACCCCGAATGCTGATTGTGTGAAATCTATAGGACATAATACCAAAGAAATAACATCACAAAACGTATCCCTGAGATAATAATCTGTTAAGAAAAGCAATAAGGCATATTTGGTGTTGGTGGTATATTAGCAAAATTCCACGCTGCAGCATGCATACAAAAGCCCTCGTAATATATTGCTCACATTCCACACAAGCCTTATTGCTTCAACACAAAAAAATTAACACTCAAACACAAAAACATCGTTTAGGGACACGAAGAGAATACTTCTGCTAATGACAAGCCTACAGACGTTAATGACTTCTTAATCATGACCATGGGAGGATCCATGGAACCATAAATGCACTCTAGCGGCACAATACTGGAATTGCAAATGTTACAAGAAATGCATCGGTTCAAATGCATAACTAATGCAATGTATTTACTTAAATACATTTATACTGAATAGCGTGTTCAATTAATTTAACACTCGATGGTGGCCGTGTTGGATTCGATATTTAAGTGGTTTTATAAAAAATAGCAGAACTGTATAAAAATATCAAGTATATCTTGAACGCAGCTTCATTGAAACTAAATCACGTGTTTGTCATGTGACTATGAGCTGTACGGTACAATACATAACGACACTTCGATCGTAATGTTTTCACTCTTTAAGCACTAATCTTAGGGATACTTAACGACAGTTTTTTTTTGCGAGTTCACTTTCTCGCGTTTCTTCTTCCCGTCTGATAGTACCAACATATCAGTCAAAAATGGCGGCCACATCTGTTTTCCAGAGAGTGAGAACAGGGTCGAAAATAGGAGCTCAATATGATCAGGAGGGCAATCTTATTCAGGTAACACTATTTTCTTCAATGCAAAACTGTAGTCTTTCATTGTTTCAAATATTGTGCAATTTCTGTCATCATAACAGTAGACAGCCTTGCCATATTCACTAAGTAGCTGGCTGCTCACTGCTAGTTGGAGAAATCACCTGATGTTGGCAACTGTGGCTTGTAGGTGGAGACGCGGGAGGACGAGGAACAGAGCGTTAAGTTAGCAGAAATCCTGGAACTGCTGCTTGCTGCTGGATACTTTAGAGCTCGAATTAAAGGGCTGGGACCCTTTGATAAGGTGGGGGGAAAGCAATGTACATGGTGGGGACAAGGGTGATCCTTTTCCAGTTTAGCCTATATGTGACAACTAATTCCACTTTTCTGAACTGTGATGTACATGTTATTATTAACAGTTGGTTGGCGGGATAACATGGTGCATCTGAACTGAGATGTACATGTTGTTATTAATAACCAGTGGTTGGAGGGATGAGATGGTGATTCTGAACTGTGATGTACATGTTATTAACAGGTGGTTGGAGGGATGACATGGTGATTCTGAACTGTGATGTACATGTTATTATTAACAGGTGGTTGGAGGGATGACATGGTGATTCTGAACTGTGATGTACATGTTATTATTAACAGGTGGTTGGAGGGATGACATGGTGATTCTGAACTGTGATGTACATGTTATTATTAACAGGTGGTTGGAGGGATGACATGGTGCATCACAACATGCAACTTTGACATTGATGTGGATCTGCTTTTCCAGGAAAATTCTACTATTGGACAAAAAATGTAAGTTGTTTACTGCCAACATTACTTGGTTGTTAATTGTTTTTCATGTTCCAAATGTTGATTTTCAGACATTTGTTTAATTTGTTTTTTAGTGGTGCTAAACAAAGTTTATTTTGTATTCCATTAATCCCATTTCAGTCACGACAATATACACAAATAAATGAGTGGTACATCCCGATATGGACAGTTGAGTTTTGCACACCTCAAACGCATAACCTAATTGGCTGAAAGTAGACCTCCTCAGGTGGTTAGTTCTTGCCTGTAGATTTTAGTGACATTGTGCATTTTCCTGCAGAGCTCTGACAGAGAAGATCGTGTCTGTCCTGCCCAAAATGAAGTGCCCTCATCGCCTGGAGCCCCACCAGATCCAAGGGCTGGATTTCATCCATATATTTCCAGTGATACAGGTATGAGTTCCCAGACATTGGTTGTCTAGTTGAGTACCACACTTTGGTTGGTGTCACGTCTGACCCGTTGCGTGCATTTCCAGTGGCTGGTGAAGAGAGCCATTGAAACCCGGGAGGAGATGGGCGATTATGTGAGGGCCTACTCCATCTCTCAGTTCCAGAAGACTCACAGCTACCCTGAGGTGAGCATGCACTGTTGTATTAGGGTGGATCCATTGCAGGGACCTCAGACCTACTGTTTATTTTCTAAGTGCAACATCCTGAGCAGTTCAGTGAAAACCCTGTCATTTGGACCGTGTGTGGTCTCCATTCTAGGATGAAGACTTTTCTGAGAGAAAGGAGAAGGCTGTGAAAGCCGTCTTGGATGTGTCAGTGAGTTTCTTTCCTACATACCATCTCTGTCAAATTCCCCTTGTCCTAGTAGAAACATATGAATTGGCGCCCTATTTGATTATTCTTCTCCCGTGTTGACAGGAAGTGTATAAACCTCAGAGGAAGTACAAGAGACAAGTTGAAGCAGGTGAGCTGCTGGACGAAGAGTCCAGGGTTCATTCCACTTTGCTGGAATATGGAAGGTAGGTTACTTCATCACTTCGTCTCTGCATTCTGTCCTTCACAGTTCATACCACCTGTTCACATTGACAACAGAACCAATGTGATTTCATCCCATTTGACAACCGTGTTCCTTCCACTTTCCTAATCTTTTCATGCATTTCATCCATGTTAGAATGTCAGATTACCTCTTGTAAGTATATGGGTGGACTCGTTCTCTGCAAGGAGTGCCTTTCACATGAAAGTTTGTGTGTTAAACTACAGATGACAGTACATACTAGTTACAACAAGCATGTACAGCCTCCTGTGTGTGTTTGCATGCATGCATGCATGCATGCTTGAGTGCATACATTTGGCAATGATTTCCTTTAATGTAGCGGTTTGACTTTAAATTAAATATCTATTTCTCCCTGGTTTCAGACGCTATGGATTCAGCAAGCAGACAAAACCGGACAAGGTGAGCCAAATTGAAATCACATTTACACAAATCTCTTTGAAGTTCGTTAAATATGAATGAATGAATTTCAAGCCTATGAATACAAGGACAAAACATTGATCATCAACACCACAACTAAGTGTGGACAGATACTGACCGGTGGACTAAAGGTGTACTGTGACCTGTAGCTACAGTAGAAAGGAAAACGACCATGATGAGAAACACTGTGCCTCCCTGTCCTCTAAAGGCAGAGGAACGGAAATCATCCCTGGTTCCGGGCTCTCAGGCCACGCCCCCAGGCTCGACGGAGGTGTCGCAGGAGGAGGAGGACCTGCAGGCTGCGGAGGAGGTGAGGTCACGTTACACGTGTATCCACATAACCCAACGTCTCCCAATATCAGTGCATCCCTGTTCATGACAATATCTCTGAATCCCATCCTTTCCCCCCCCCCCTCAGTTCCGCATCAAAACTTTGATGACCAGCATGGCTGCCATGGCAACTGAGGAGGTAAACACGACCTTAGATCCCTGTGTAGTTGATTTGTGTTGTTATTTAATGTACAATATCAATGTACATGGTGTTTCCCTGCAGGGGAGGCTAACGGCTAGCACGGTGGGCCAAATAGTTGGGCTACAGTCTGCGGAGATCAAACAGATAGCATCTGAATACGCTGGCAAGGTGTGTTACTACACATTTCTTTACTTTATTGCACTACTTATCTGATGGGAATGCATGCAGGCTTAAAAATGAAACCCATCTTACAGCAGTCGGAACTGTCTGCTGAAGATCGCCCGGAGCGATATGGCCCCGTACAGCAGCATCGGAGAACGGTAGCCTCCCTGAGCAAACAGATCCAACAGAAGAACAAGCAGTTAGAGGAGGTGAGGGTTTGACCGGGGGGGGGTTTATTGAAATATCCACACATTTCTTTAGTAAAAGGATGTGGTACAGTCAAATACAAGTTTGGGTGTGTGTTGTGTGTTTTTAGCTTCAAGCCAAGTACTTGGAGGTGAAATCAGGGTGTCAAGAAGCAAAGAGCAAAGTGACGGAAGCCACGGAGCAGGCAGAGAGGCTGGACAAAGAGCTGAGTGCCCTGGAAGCGGCTGAGGGCCAGGCAGATACCGGGTGAGTGCGCAACTGGCAGACCAAATCACGGGGCCTTTATTTAGCGGTGGACGGCTCTCATCTGACCTGTGTGTGCCACAGTTTGTTGGAGAAGCTGAGGGTGCTGGTTGGCATGAATGAGAACCTGAAGAGCCAGGAGCAGGAGTTTCGGACGCATTGTAGAGTGAGTGCTCACCTTTGCCTCAATTACACCTCAATGCCCATGCCCTCGTTGGCCTTTATTCGAATTGATTTATGGCCACGACAAACGTGGAGTGCTGTTTTGGTTTCAGGAGGAGATGGTTCGTCTGCAGCAGACCATTGAGGATCTGAAGATGGAGTCAGGAGATGATAAAGAGGATGAGAAGGTCGCGCATTGACAAAGCCCACCCAAGACCAGATGACTGTTTCCCCCCCCCCTATTGTTTATCGAAATTGACTCTTCAGCCTTTCCTTTCTCTCGCTTTCTCTGTGTCTTTCAGGAGAGGTGTCAGTTAATAGACAAGCAGTACAACACAGACAGGGAGAAGCTACAGAAGATCAGACTACTGATGGTAAACGCGCCCAACTGCTCTAACATTCCTGCTTTACTTTATTTGAAGGGATATAAGCGTTTTCGTTTTGGTGCATGCAAATATTGGTGCTTTGTGCACTTCCATAGTTGGCCTCTGACCTGAGGTTGAATGTTCCTTTCTAACAGGCTCGGAGGAACCGTGAGATTGCTATCTTACAGAGGAAGATTGATGAAGTGCCGAGCAGGGCAGAACTGACGCAATATCAGAAAAGGTTCATTGAGCTCTATGGTCAAGGTTGGTGCCTTTCCCTCATCCACAGACCGGGGTGTGTTTGTTCAGCAAATCCTTGCATCAAACACTTATATTTTTTTGGGTGCTTTTCGTCCTCTAGTTTCTGCAACACATAAAGAGACCAAGCAGTTCTTCACTTTGTATAACACATTAGATGACAAGAAGGTTTACCTGGAAAAGGAGGTAAGTGATTAAAGCATGTTACTGACTAATCACAAGATGCAGCCGTTCCAGATGAGTTCAGGTGTTTACTGAGTGTCTTTCCGTCATGATCTTTCTTCAGGTGAACTTGTTAAATTCCATCCATGACAACTTTCAACAGTGAGTACCTTCTTTTTCTTATACATTGTGAGGTTGAATGCCTTGCACTTCCTGTTTTACAATCTAAATTCAGGAATGTATACTCTCCTGTAATCTGGATCCATCTGCTATAATCTGTAACTACCCTGTTTTTGGTTGTTTGGGAATGGAGTCCATCTGATTTACTTCCTGTCTAAGCATTGGTTTCTGGTCTTGCTCAGGGCAATGGCATCTTCCGGGGCCAAAGAGCAGTTCCTGAGACAGATGGAGCAGATAGTGGAAGGAATCAAACAAAGCCGCATTAAGGTGAGTACATTAACAACGTCTCCTAGCACCTTGTATCTTTACCCTCTGTCTCCTAATGACAATTTATCTAACAACTCAATGATTTATTGAAGACCAACAAGTGCATTTGTTGCCTCGCTGTGTATTTTTTTTATCGAGTGAGCAGTGGGATGGAAAGCACAAGCTTGGTGAGATGTGTCCTCTATAGCAGGGGTGTCAAACCGGTTCAACGGGAGAGTCTGCTGGTTTTAGTTCAGTCGGGGTGCCCAACTGAGACCAAATTAAACCAGGTGAAGGAAGATCTTAACTAATTAGTGACCTCATTAACCAATGAAGGACAAGGTGAGAGCGAAAACCTGCAGACACACGGCCCTTCGTCAAACCGGTTTGACACCCCTGCTCTAAAGCCTACATTTTTTTTACTTTACCGGGACCTGTTGTGGATTGGTTGTGATGAGGCGGGCAAAAGTTAAGAACTGGACATGAAACAATTGTGAGGGAAATACATTTAGTAAAACAAAAACCATAATGATGATATTGTTTACATGAATTTTACAGTGATATGAAAGTGGATGAGTACCACAGCTATGAGGCAGGGCATGTTGGTGATGTTTTTCATCTCACCCGTACAGATGGAAAAGAAGAAACAGGAGAACAAGATGAGGAGAGACCAGCTGAATGATGAGTACCTGGAGTTACTGGACAAACAGAGGCTCTATTTCAAGACGGTCAAGGACTTCAAAGAGGTAGAACTCTGTTCCATGAATCCGTTCTTCTCTATTCTCCAAGAGCTGATAATCAAAAAACTGTATTACATTTACTTTCTTATAGGAGTGTCGGAAGAATGAAATGCTGCTATCCAAGCTGAGAACAAAGGGTGCTTCTTAAATCAAAGCTGTGCCACCAAAATAACAAACAAATCCCAACAATGAATGACTGTCTGGTTTATGAGCATCCTGTAATTTCTGAGGTCATCTCTGTTGTATTGCCTTTTTCTGCCTACTTTATTTCTCTTTAACATTCCATGTTGATTTTTTGCAGAATATGGTAGTTGAAATACTATTAGCGGCAACTGCCCTGTGACATCACGAATGTTTTCTTAACATATTTGCCAATGACCTGGCCCCTACAGCATTAACATTAATAGGTATTCCATTACATTTTAAAATCGTGGATGCGACACTGTTGTATTCAGTAGCTTCTTCAGATATAAATTCAAATGTTTGCGTGTAACAGTGCAAAATGAGCCTTACTTGACCATCACAAAACTATAGCATTTGAAAGTAATAAATGCTGCACTTGAATTTTGTGTACTTTTAGTTACACTTTTGAACACATTAAATTAAAGGTTTCACCGTGTCTTATGCCGCGTTCATGTATTAGTTGGTTTCCGGAGAATCTTAATTGTTAATTTCAAGACTTGAAAACTACAACCATTAGCAAGTAGGATATGCTCGATACTTCCATTTCCGACAAGCATGTGAACAGCCTTTTCTTTGTTGTCTATCCAACACATTACTCTCATGTTAGCGCTTAATAAAATACACAATGTATGAAAGATGTGCTTGTCAATTCCTTCTGAGATACGTCTGGTGAGATAGGAAACTTTAGTATGCTCTGTAATGTTAATCGGCCGCGCGCTGCATTATGGTTAATAATTGGGACACAGATTGTTAGCCGCTAGCGGCAACAACTTGAACAATCACCGACTAACAGCATATACATTCATTGAGGTCTGATATTAATTTTAATATATCGTCTGTGAGTCGGGACATTACGTACTTCGAAGTTAACAAGAATATCGTATTATAACTGACTTTCTACAAAAGTGATTCTGAAGATGAGTTTAACAGCTGCATGACGTATCGTGACAACCTCAAGGCAATCGGTCGACTCTGCGGGGCAGGACGGTTATCCGCGCTTCGATTCATTGGCCGTTGACATTCTTAGCTTCCCCCTTTTTGTTAAATCTGGTAATTTCAGAAGAAAATGCATTCCAGATGTTATTTTAGTTTAATGCAGTTTTCTGTATTTATTATCATACTTCTTCTTATGAATGTAGTTTATATCCAATCATAACCCACTATATGAGTGTTGTAGTAAGTCAACCTATCCGCTAGTAGGATCTTTGATTATGTGCAAGGTAAACTAGCCAGTATGGCGGATGGGGAAAGTGATTTGGAAACAGACAGGTTAGAATTGGAACTGGAGACTTTGTACATATACTCTAACGACAACTGTTCGGTGCAAAGCAAAGAATATTGCTATGAGTTTTGTAAGGTAAGATAAATTACGTAAATCTCTGGTTTTATTTTGGAAAGAGGCGAGGAGTTAATTATTTCCGCCAATCGCTAGCTAGCTGGCTATCGTAGCTAAAGTTAGCCACTCAGTTGTTCATTAGACATTACAGTACAAAGCAAGGTAGCTAACAACCGCAACTTCGCTAACTGACTAACATGTCAGCAATGTGAATAGCGAACTAACCTATTGGCTGTTTGGTAACGTAATTTGGCTAATTTACTAACCAACATTTATCACATTATTCAACACACAATGGCCTAATGTGACGTATGATTTAGTTACCTAGCTAGGTAGCTATGTATTTAATATAACGTATATCTTTTAGCTGGCTAACGTAGCTAACTTGGACGATTGTTTATGTACTTCGTTCTAAAGTTGTAAGTTAGCTGGAGTGGTAGCGTAGTTATCTTGTAAGTGTACAACTGTTTGCCTTATGCTATTCTACTGATGATGTGTCCGTTTCTAGTTCAGCGTGCTAGGTCAACAATACGCTGACACATAACCACTCTAGTCAAATAGTTTTTTCTTAGAATACTAGAATGTTAGTCCACAGTTCGCCAGATAGCCTACACACCGTTTTGCGCATCTCTCGTCAATACTTAATCCACGAATGACTCTTATGGTCCATTAATCGGCAAAGGCCTGTGCATTTTACCCCAGCGTTTGTTTGTCTGATTGTCTTTCTCCGTTTTTAGCTGGTAGAGGAGCATACCGAGAGATGGCAGGTGCCTCTGCCCCAGCTAAAGGTGCTGCGGACGGCTCTTACCTGCTTCACCAGAGCCACTGCTGCTTACCCCGACGATTGTCAGCATGTCTGCTACGCGCTCAGCAGCCTGGCCCTGTAAGCACCTATATACTTCTTGCATGTTCATGCAGATCCAAATTCTGCTGAAGTTTATTTTGTATGATCTATTTTACAACTGTTCTTATAACACATGCATGTCAAATTCCCAGGAGCTTTTTTGAGCTGATGCTGTTTTTTGGTAAAGAAGAGTTTCAAGAGCCTCCGTTGAAGGACATACTAGCTTCATTTCAGGTACGGCTAACAATGATGTAGACTGTGTGAATTTTGAGTGTAAACATTTAGTGTAATAAACCACCTTTTCCTAGGCCTGCCACCACCGCCTTCTGAGACACAGGAACATTTACCTGCTGCAGGTTAGGCAAGTAATCAAAGATGGCGGACCCTGGGAGAGACCGACTCTACAGGCAATTCTGAAAGACACTGGTGTTACTCTAACAGAAGGTACTACTTTCTCCTCCCGGCTGGTTTTGGAGTCAATGCATTCCCTCTGTTGTCATCTCACCTTCTCCCTTTTCTCTTTCCATCTTTCCGGTACAGTGGAGAAGTATCTGAGCTCAGAGAAGCCAGTGTTCTTTGAGCTGCGCGTTCGCTACCTGCAGGCTTGTGAGCGTGTGCAGGAGGCTATGGCCCTGGCTAAGAGGTGCTTGGAGCACCCAGTGGTGGGAAGGCACCTGTTCTTTCACCAGGCCTACCTCACATGCTTGTACAAGGCCTCGCTGCATGAACACCTGCACAAAGAGGTATAGCTAAATACTTATCAGTCTGCGTCATCTTCATTCAGACTTTTAAATCATCAAAGTGGATTCATGGTTGTATTCCCCAGATAGCCGAGCTAGACGGCAGAGATGCTGTAGAAATAATTTGTAACACAGAGAGCCAAGAAAAAGATGAGCTGCTGCTTTCTCTGTGCAAAGCCTTCCTCAGTCAACAGCTACGTAATGGAGATATGTATTACATCTGGTCAGTAACACTGTTATTAATATATACTATGTCTGGTCAGTAACACTGTTATTAATATGTTCTATGTCTGGTCAGTAACACTGTTATTAATATATACTATGTCTGTTCAGTAACACTGTTATTTATATATTCTATGTCTGGTCAGTAACACCTTTTAATCTATGCTGTACATACTACTTGCTGTAAATCTATTCAGGATTCACCCCTATTAACAGGGCTTCATAATGACACGATTGTAACATTGTTGCCTGTATTCCTACAGGGATCTGGTGTTCCTCTGGAGCAGACTGTACTTCAGGGCCCATCCCTCAATGCAGAGCTTTCTGTTCGAGTGTCGGCAGCTGATGCTCTCCGCCATCAACGCGAGAGCCATTTTCCCCTTCATCAAAGTGATCACTACAGAGGTGGGTGCCCGCCCAACCAGTCTCTTCCCAACCTGACAGCCCTATCTGTGCCTTTAACGTTGACTTCAGATCCACCGTGTTCCAGGATTCACACAGTCAGCTTAACACACTGTTGTCACTTTGTCAGATGGGTAGTGAGGGAGTGCCGCTGTGTGTGGAGCTGTGTGCCACGGCGCTGCAGACGGACCTCCGGTCCGACTCTGTGACACGCTGCCTACTGTCTAAAGCCATCGCGTTCCTGCTCCCGAGCGACCTGGAGGTGTGTCGCCTCTGTGCCCTGCTGGTGTTCTGTCTGGAGCGCAGTGTGGAGGCCTACAAGACTGTGTACCTGCTCTACACACACCCGGACGAGGAGCCCCACCCCCACCACACCCCCGTCAGAACCAACATCCGCTTCTATATCCTACAGGTCAGAGGTCACCAGGAAGGTGCCCAAAATATAATTTGTTACAAAATGGGGCATTTAACAAGTAAAGTAATGGGAAAGAGACTGTTGTCATGCCTTTATCTCCTGTTCATTAAATTACAATTTATTGTTGGCCTGTAGTTGGACAAAATGTTTGATTTGGCTTTGAATTATAATTTTTTGTTAATAATTGCAACTGCTTATATGTGGTCCAGGTGCTGAAGGAAGGCCTGTTCTTCGACCCAGAGTTCTGGAATCTCCTTACCCTGAGAACCCACTGCCTCGAGTTGATAACTGACAAGGCCATGAGAGATGCTCTAAACGAGCTGAGGGAGGAAGAGGAGTTGGAGCAGGTGGAGGAGGAATGGATTCCAAGTTACTGGATGGAGGAGGACACATGCCGAATACACACCGACGCTTCCCACCTCCCACACGGCACTGGAGAGAATGCCAACATCGCACTGGAGAGCTGTGAGACTATAGACCTGGTGCCTGAGGAAGGAGAGGGTGGGGACTTCCCTGTAAGAAGGAGGAAGAAGAGAAGGTGGAGGAGGAGATCTAGGTGTAGGTCTAATGTTGACTGTGCTGACGATCCCGATATTAATTTCCCCCTTAAACTCAATCACAGTTCTGAAAACGCCATAAAGCCACCGGCCAATCGGCAGAGGGAGTACCTGGCCCGGCACGTCAAGAACAAAATCCTTAAGAGACGCGGCAGAAAGCCAAGATGGCTACTTCTGGAGGTGACCAGACAAACCGAGAACCTGTCCCCGAGGGGAACAAGGGTGAAGGGAAGGGAGGGAATGCGATTGAGAGGACCACCTGGTATTGAAGAGACGAGGGATAGAGGAGAGGATAAAAGTCAGAGAGAAGAGGGAGAAGGGCAAAGGAGAAAAAGGGGGTGTATAAAGGTGGACAAGAGGGAGAGGAGGCAAATAAGGGAGGGCAAGAGACCTTACCGTAGAACCATACCTGGCATGGAGCTGTCCTTCCCTGAAAATGAAGTGCCTGTGGACCAGGAGCTGGTAGAGAACAGTCTAGAACCCCGTGTTAGTATTAAACTACAGCACGGTGAGTTTGAGAAATATGTTAACATGGGACAGCCTAATGGTCTGTATGCTGAGAGACCATTTAAGTATGACTTAAAGCCCTTCGTGTTAGAGCCTTCTGTGAAAGAGCCTTTAGAAGGGGATCCTGCAGTCATGGAGCCCCTAGAAGCTAATCCTTCAGTGGTGCAGACTTTGGAAGTTGAGCCTTCAATGGTACAGACTTTGGAAGTTGAGCCTGCAGTCGTAGAGACCCCGGAAATCGAACCTTCAGAGGTAGAGCCTTTTGACTTAAAGCCTTTCAACGTTAAATCTTCAGTAATAGAGCATCTTCATGTGGATCCTTCAGACCTGGAGCCTTCAGACTTAAAGGTTTTAGAAGGTCCCAGTATGCAGACTGACCCAGAGATGGACGGTCCAGCCTTGGAGATGGAGGAGTGCCCACTGAAACTATTCCACATTTACTCCAGAATCTCTAAAGTGATGGATGCTAAGGAACTAACTTTGACGGAGGGTGATGTCACGGCTATAGAGGCAGGATTAGAACCATACCCTCAGGTTAGTAGAACTGCAATCAAGTACACCTGGTTCTGTTCATAAAATCTCTTCTTGTTGACCATGCAACGGCTTGTTTTCCTGCAGGACGAAGGCCCACCACCAGACAAGGCTCCAATTGGTTTCAAGCACCTCCGCTTCCACTGCAGCCACTGCCAGAAGCTCTACAAGGGTGGCAACGTAGTGAGGCACACCCTGGCCCACCTGAAGCTAAGAAAGACCAGGCTCAGCTGTGTCTTCTGTGGAAAACACTTCCGACGGTACAATCACGCCAAGGAACACGTTCTAGAGCACATAGAGGAACTGAGAACCTCGGTGCTCAATAGTAAGATCAAACCTGCTGTCAATGGAGACACCAAGCTTGTGGGAACGCTGAATCATGCTCCAGAGAAGGAGACCGAACCCGGTGACAATGGGACTGATTCTCCGCCTCTGACGGACCAGTCTCCCAAAACCAAACGTGTTAAAGTCAAGCCAGTGGCGAGCAAGCAAAGTCGAATCCTCCAGAACCTGAGGAACCTGATCAAGAAGTCTCAGAATCTGAAGTGTAAGAAAGACGCGGACAACCAGCAGGTGGAGGTGAAGGATGAACAGGTGACCGTAAAGGACAAAGTGGTGATCGTACGAGGCGTGGAGACGGAGAACGAGAGCCAAGGAGGTGAGGAGGAGGAGGAGGGGAAGCAGAAGGAGTACCACCTGTGTCCCGCCGAGGGTTGCGACAGCATCTTCACAAGGATCGGCCCGTCGCTGCTTAGACATGCCGCAAGCTACCACATGGAGGACTCTGCTGTTCTGGAGAAGACTTTCCAGTGGGGGAAGGGGAAATGCCTCATCTGTCAAAGGTAAGAAGGTTCTGTCCACACAGGTTATTTCCCAGGTTGGGCTCAAAGGCCCCTGTCACAATATTCCAGCCCCCTAGGTCGGCGCGGTCCGTTGTCATGCACCGTTTCGTAGCCAGCGGGAACACTGTCCTTGTCGTTGGAGCCTGCCAACGAAGGCTGATCTGCTTACAGCACGCTGTGCAGACCGGCCGGGTAAACGACCTCCGAGTGAGCGAGGCCTTGTTTAGGGGACAGGGAGCGACCGCAGCGCTGAAGGTTTCATTTCAAACGCAAGACACTTGTCACCTGGAAGTATTCGGACGCCTGCATGTTGGTTGTTTAGTGGTTCGTTCACACGCGTCGTGGTTTTCTGTGTTTGAGTTTGAACTGCCAGCCACAAGGTCACAGTACCACAGGACAGTCGGATGTGCTGTGGTCTCCCACCACAGTCAAGTTTCAGATGCAGCGGAACATCTGTCATACTTTGGCTTAAATTAGATTGAGTTCACAAGATTTCTTTTGTAAGTTGAGCAGCAATATACGCTGCTTGTTACTGGAAATACTAGAATTCTGGTTTTTCTTTTTGCTCGTGAACCAAAAAGTTAACTTAATGGTACATGAATATCAGCAGTTGATATTGGCCAATCATTTCTTATTATTTTTAACATCCCTTGGTTGTACAATGGTGCCACTTAATGTGTCTTGTCTCCGTTTGCAACAGGATCCTGTTGGTGTTCGAGCACTACAGAGACCACATGAAGGTTCACAATGCTCCGCTGAAACAGGCGTGTCCTCACGTGAACTGTGGCCAGCGCTTCAAGACCATCCAGGAGCTCAGAGACCACATGGACGCCCACCAGCCTCTCCAAGCCCCCTGTGGTTACCTGGGCTGTGGGAAGATCTTCTTTACCGTCACCTCTCTCCATGAGCACGAGTGGAGACATTATACCCAGCCCAAGTCTAAAGAGGAGCTAATTGTATCCAAAGGGCTGAGCCCTGACGGTGAAGCCCCCTGGAAACAGAGGGTGAAGAGCCAGGATATGCATGGCTGGAGAGGGCAGAGAGATGCACCAGCTCCTAAATCCAGGCTCTCTGATCCACATGAGAAGTGCATTCACTGTAGCAGGTAAAGAGGCAGACTCCAGTCAAAGACTTTATTGTCAAATTCACAAAATAAGTGTCATTCTTAGCAATAACATGGCCCGAGACATCTATGCATTCATGTTAATAAAAAATATAAAGCAAAATAATTTATAAAAAGAACGGAATATATGCATAACAATGTAAATTAGCAGCAATTCCAACAAGTGTAGAAAAGGTGTAATGACAATACGAAAGAAGTCATAATATTAATATAAGACTCCACAAATTGCTGGAGCAGCAACTTTTCAACCATCAGATGTCTTCCCTCTGTGGCCTGGTGTAAATGGTGTTGCTGATGTCTACCTTTCTGTTTCAGGTACCTTTGGAATCACCAACACTTTGTAGACCACATGAAGATCCACGATGCCCCTCTGAAGCAGGTGTGTCTCCACCTAACCTGTGGCCAGCGTTTCCCCAGACCCCAACTGCTCTGGGAGCATATGGACACCCACCGGCCTCTCCAGGCCCTCTGTGGGCACAGTGGCTGTGGGCTGACCTTCTCACGCCTCCCCTTGCTCCACGACCACGAGTGGACACACTACACTAAAGACAAGCCCCCGGAACCCACCGCCAAGGAGGTTCTAGAGGGGGGCACCAATGGCATCTACGACATCCACCTGGAGACCGTCACCACGCCAACGCTCCACGCCCCACCGAAACCCATCAACGGCTGTGACGGAGAGGGTCGCAGTGACCGAGCCCCCGAGACGGACGACCCTGCCGCGGCCCCGATCACCCCAACCGCACTCCCCCCGGTCAGAATCCTCCAGACGTTCACCGAGACCATGACCATGAGGGAAGTGGACAATATCATCACTCTGGCCCAGGTGATGCCCGGCGGCGAGGAACCAGTCATTGCCGAACACAAAACCTTCAAACCGGAGGATCCTTCCTACTTGCCCCTGGCCAAAGCCCCTCTCATCCGCCCGCCGCCCTCGACGTACCTTAACGAGGCAGCCCTAAGCATGCGCAAGCGCAGGAAGCCGGGCGACGCGGCGTCGGACCGGCTTGTCAAGAAGAGCAAGGCCGCCGTGAAGAGTGTGCCGGGGAAGAAGAACGTTCCGGAGAAGGCTGTGGTTGAGAAGGAGGCCCCTCCGCAAAGACAGCGCTGCTCCAAGTGTTTCTCCTCCTTCGCTAGTCCGCTGGATCTGGAGAAGCACGTGTCCCTGAACACTTGCTCGTCCCTCTTCAGCTTTGACTCCGACGATGACAGTAAGTACGCGGGCGTGGGAAGCTTCAGCCTGTGAGCGGTTACGGGAACCAAATGACGACGAGACACGTTGGGTGCCTTAAGAAGTGTATATTTTGATGTAAGATGTTCTTTTCCAGGCCCGGGGGGGAGGTGGTGTTGGTGGGTGGGGGCTTTATTTAAAGCACGTATTGGTTCATGCAAACCTTAATTTGATCCTCTCCTTCCCAGGTTAGTGGTGGAGGACAGGAGTGTTTTCGGTGGCGGGGAGGATATTGTGTTGACGTGAAGCACTACAGAGACCTCATGATGCTCCACACTGCTCTCCGGATCAGTGCGTTCTGCCGGGTCTCTGAACTGGGCCCACTGCAGGCAATACTAGCACACATTCAGCTCTGAGAGCTGCAGGGCCAGTTTCATGGCAGACTATTGTCCTGGCAGCCAACATTCTCTAATCAGTGTAAATGTTGCAATACACTGTACATAGACCAAACCGTATCGCTTTTCACTCATTGCCAACCCTCGTTAAAGTACTTTCAGTAAGTATTTTAAAATCTCAGTATGACAATTCGTACTGTAGATGGGTGTTTCAAAGTACTTATAGTTTTATTCAGTTTGATATGCATTTTAGGATCAATATTCTTCAGTATTTGAACAGACTTTTTCTAATGCCAGAAATGAGAAAACATTTCACAGTGTATTAGAAACTGGTCATCTATGCATTTGGTGACAATTCTTTTGTAAAAGAGCATCAACATGTACGGGAATAAAAATCACGGTTAATGAACTGATAATGTGATGTGCACTTACCTGCATTGGTCATTTATGTACCAATGTTGATATTTATTAAGTTTGTACTTAATGTAAAAAATGCCTTCTCAATTACTCTATTTTTCTTAAAGAAAAATGACTGACTTTGTTTTCAATAAACAATTTCCACTATGAACCTAAGAAGTACATTGCTGTGATGGTCATTTACTATCAATAATTCGGCAACCAAGCAGTGAACTATAAGAAATTCTTTATTTTAAATCACAAATTGCATAATTTCAATAAAGTATTGCTTCAGTTGGCCAGATCAGTTTGATCCAGACAATAGTCATGTATTCTTTACAGGTTTGCATCACTTTTTCAAGTACAAAGAGAGATGAGGTAAGTTTAAGGAGGTACAAATAGTCATCAAAGCAGACTGAGCTCTCCATATTTTAAGGGGTTCCTACAGAGTAAAGGCTCATTGTAGATACTTAAAACCCCACTAAAACTGTTCTTCATTACTGGTCTTGGAAGTAATCAAAGCGTGATTTTAGGGCCTCATGAACAGTGTTGAGAACAGAATGTAAACCCTTAATCTATGGGATGCCCTTGTGATTTCATTAACGCAACACGTGTCCCACTTTTAAATACAATGTGCATAGAAGGTAGGGAACCATTATTAAACATTTATTTTTGCATGTCAAATCTCTGACAAATAGAATTAGAAAAAAGGTAGTGCCTTATGGAACACCAATTTGCTTATTAGAGGCTCAATTGTAGCAAACCTGCTAAAGAGGGGCCACTGGATTCCATTTAGCCCATGACCATCTATACCCCCTCAGACTTGAGACACAAATTGGGGCTGAGGGGAATAGAGTTGTGGGATGTAGCCATGGTCTCGTTAACACGTTTAAACACTCCTGGCAGTGAAGTGTCGGGAACACACTGGCTGTACAAGACCAGGATTGAAGAACACAGCCCAAGTTAAAGTAACTGGCAACATGTCTACACAGTAGTACTTACGTGTAGTTACAGCTGCAGTAGTACAGAGTGCTAAGGTCTGTGCTACAACAGGCTGATGTGTAACAGGGTTAGAAGTGGGGATAATGAGTACTAGCAATAGATGTGGCCATTGTCTGAGGTATTCTCTTTGTCATGCAGGGTTAGAAGGCACTGGCTTCAGGGTTACAACATACACTAGCCCCAGGCATACGTGAATACATGCATCAAACTAATTATGGCATTCAAGTCATTGTAACATGCATTTCAGTAAGTGAACGAGACAAACCGTAAAAAGGTTGAAGCTTATGCATAAACAATTTCTAGGGTTAAGAGTTATTCTCTTCTTGACAATGCCACTCGAGGTATAGACCAAACCATGTTGGATTGGCGAACACTATCTATTGTGAAACCGGGATGATACAGGGATGACAACAGTAAGAAGAAAGCCCTCTCCTCCCACTGTAACATGGGGGAAGGTGACCTGAGAACACACAAGTGCATTGAGGGTAGCAAGGAATATCACCCTCTATTGTCCTGTAATAGAGCTGTAGACAAATGTGCTAGTAGATACTCAGAGTGCTAGGAAAACAAAGCTTTTTCCGAAAGCAATGTAGTGAGCCAGTACCTAGTTACACATAGAGAAGCTAAATCTGGTGTGCATTAAACAGATGAAACAACAAAAAGTAATCAACAGTTTTACGTAAGATGTTTTCTTTAAATAGTCAACTATTCTCTCGTTAGAAAAGGTATAAATTTGTGTTGACTTGGACGATAAACATGCATGGAATTCAAGCCTTCCTATTGGATGCAGTATCAATATATCAATTTAATCAATGCTTTATCATTTATAATAAATAAGTGTGCTAAAATGCAGCATTAAAACTTTCAAGGCTCAAAATGGAAGACCCAAGAAAAGGTCCACATGCTGTAGCTGTGTAGTAGGATTAAACGTACAGACCTCTTTAATGATGTTAGAACTGTCTGCCGGCTAACAAAAACTCTTTGTGTTGATGACAAAACAGTGTTGTTTCTATGGCTTATTCTTCTGCTTCAGTGAGAGTTGTTGGTGCTCCAGTCGTAGGGCAGGTAGCTGACTTTAAACTTCCCAGAGGAGAGGACACTCTGCAGGCTGGTCCTCTTGGGAGAAGTCCCCATGTGCTCCAGGACCCAGCTTAACAGCTGAAGAGAGACAGGGCGAGTCTGAGTTAGGACAGTAGCCTTAAAAGATGTTTCCTAGCAATGTTTGCTTTTGAATAGAAAAATCCCAAATAAATAGGGTAATAAATAAACACACTGATGGGTGTAAGAGGTTATTCATATAGACATACAGTGCATCTGGAAAGTATTCACTGTGCTTCACTTTTTCCACATTTTTATGTTACAGCCGTATTTCAAAATAATTTTTTCCCTCAAAATTCAACACACAAATCCCCATAATGATAACGTGAAAAAACGTTTTTAGAAATGTTTGCAAATCTATTAAAAATAAAAGTACATTTCTGAAATGAGCCTTTTATTCTCTACAGCTAAAATATGCTGTAAAGAATATTCTTCACCTAGGTCAGGGATTTGATCAAACAAAATGTCCGTTACTGGTGAAATGCTGTAACTACTAGCCTAGCTTCCTCCCCAAGAGTCAGTGCTTAGGTATTCTCTACAGCTAAAATATGCTGTAAAGAATGTTCTTCACCTAGGTCAGGGATTTGATCAAACAAAATGTCCGTTACTGGTGAAATGCTGTGACTACTAGCCTAGCTTCCTCCCCAAGAGTCAGTGCTTAGGTACCTTCTCGTCCGTGCCTCCAAAGTCGGCCTTGTACCACTTAAAAATCTGGCTTAGACGGACTTCACCCTTCCCAGAATCCACCACGCAGCCGTCGTCATTCTCCAGAAAGGCCTCTGCTGCAGTGTGCAGCTGACTGTCAATGTCCTGATGGGTGGGAAAGAACAAATCATGTGACTATTCAATCTCTATTCAATCTTTTGGACTCTAACAGATTGTTCCACTTCATGTGCAGCATTTGCTGTGTACCATTTTGGGTTACCTGTGGAGTGTACGTTTTGATGGGTGGACAACCCTTAGCGCCACAGTTCAGGGCAAAGTGGACAAGGGGCTCAGCTTCTGGGAGAGCCACCTGGTGGACAAAAAGAGAATCACCATTACAACCTATTTTAGGGATTGTGCCAAGATATACATTTCACCAGTAAAGTAAACGAAACCCCAAGAAGGTATGATGAGGAGTTAAGCAACCTATTCTGTCAAACGGTGTTCGGTACCTGTAGGCGAGGGTCCGTCTTTGAGAAGGGCCTGAGAAGCTGTGCCACGCCCTTCCGGTTCCCCCTCAGAACTCCGTTCTCTATGTCCTGCAGTGTGAAAACCTCTCCTCCAATCAGGTAGCTCACATAGTTAAAGAACTGCAAACAAAACACAGTAACAAACCCAAATCACGACTAAACAGCGCCAAGTTGGTATATTAGCTCTCCACACTCCCAGGCGGTCCTCCTACCCTATAACGCTGCCACATGTTGGTGGGGGCTCCCAGCCGGAGGTTTCCGTGGATTACCAGAGCATTATAGGTGTTGATGAAAAAGGCTAGTTTCTCCTCTCTGGTCAGAGACAGCAGCTCTACTCTCTGTAGCTGCACTGCCAGCTCGCAGTAGCGCTCAAACATCGGGCTCAGGGACATTGCCTTGTAATCCACACGCTGTACGGAAACACTTACAGTGAGGTCATATCTTCATGGGTCCGTTTCAATGTGAACAATCATTTTATTTCTTCATTTCGGCTATTACCTTTCCGTCAGCGGAGAGATACTCCGCAAACAACTTCAGGATCATATCCTTCAGAATGACTGACAACTCTGCAGCTGATAAGAGAGAAATACATAAAGTACAAGAGTGAAACACTTGCGTGCATACATACTGTGTTCATATATATATATATATACAGCAATTTACTGTATATATATATATATATATATGCAAGTTTTTGGCCACCTGAGAAAACAGTTTAAAGCTATACGGGCAGTACGTGTTTTGCTCTGAGCAGAGGAAAATTTGCTCAGGGAAAAACCTTGAAAAGAATTAGCCTCTAAAAGAGTCCCCCCTACCTCCCCTTTAAAGGGAAGCATGCAGATGTCTGTCCTGCAGTCAGGGAAGAGTGAGAGTGACGTTCCATCAGCCTGTACAGACTGTCACTCGCTTTAAACCCCTCCCGCTTCCCTTCCACAGCGATGTCCATCATCTACTTCCTGTCCAATAACAACTGTCCAGTCTCACAAACCTTACTTCTCTTTGGCATAGTAAGATAATGATTAGTTAGTTAATCACAAAATAGAAAAACATAATAACAATCAACGAGTAGAAACTAAGAATATGAATGTTTCATTCCACAACTACAGTTGGACTTCTGTGGGTCTGCGTTCTTAATGTCATGTGCGGGTGTGCGGAGACGTGTTTAGCATTTATAGTGCAGCCTTGTTGTGTAGAGAACCATTATATTTTTTGCACTAGGCGGCGCTGTCGTGCAACATGGAGATGTGTTTGCCTGTAGCGCAGGAAAGCCACAGAGAAGAAGTAACGGTGTAATTGGTAAACAATATAATTGCTACCTAGCTAGATGGGGAAGACACAAAAACCTTCTGGAATGAAGAGTTTACCCCAGTCAAAGTCTTTTTTATTGTCAAATTCTTATGACATGGCTGAGGCATCTACGCAGTAGCATTAAATAAAATAGAAAGCAAACATATATATATATATATATATATATATATATATAATGACACTATGATTCATATGATCATAACCTACTGCAACCAGCCAACCAGCTGTGCTCTTGTAAAGCTGTTTCGGCACATGCTCAGTCCACTCCACTGACATCAAATCACATTGCTCTGCTTTAGCTCCTCTATCACATGCACTAATAAATCCCAGTCACACTTAAACTCTGCAAGGAATGTATATAACGCTTCATTCGTGGGTTCACATTTTTGGCTGTTGAATAAATGCCAATGACCAGACCTGGATTAGGTTTTATAGACTCGGGACACAGCCCACATAATTAGAAATAATTATTAGAAACAGTACTCCTAAACTGTCACCCGGCAAAGCCAAAAGAGGACTGGTTACCCCTCCGAGCCTGGTTCCTCTCTAGGTTTCTTCTTGAATTTTAGAATTGATGTGCTCAAACACTGTTGTTGCTTGCTCCTTGGGATTTCAGGCTGGGTGTTTTGTAAAAAGCACTTCGCCACAACTGCTGATGTAAAATGGGCTTTATCAATACATTTTATTGACTCACCACAAATCAATACTACAGGAATGGAAGAGCAAATGATTGGAACATTCATGATATATATCTCTCTACAAGGCACAGATTAAATGAAATATGCATTTCTTACACGATAGTGTAATGAACGCATTTCATAGACCGGAGAGGCAGCCGGCTACCCTATAATTCAGACAGGCAGAGGCCAGGTGTTGGCTGGTCAGGGGCTATCAGATAACACTAATCCATTGTCTGTGCATGGGCCTCTGTCTGCCGTGTTGACAGAAGATGGGGGTGCTGAAACACAACCCGTCTGTCTCTCATGTAAGCAGACTCCTACATTCCCCAGGCAATGACAGACAAACAGAGAGGTCTTCACCAGGCCTTACAGGGGCGATATTACTGATGGTATTACAACAGTAGCAAGTCAGAAGAACCCTATCGAATTATAGCTTAAGGTCAGACCCATATTTCTACAGTAGTTTTGCTATGTGGGTTTCGACTGAATGAAAGTTTTGTGAGAGTGAAATGTTCAGATCATAGAACTACAGCAGGCAGATAAACACCCCCCATTAATCAACCCATTTCACTGTCTATGTAGCAAACATTTCAATAGAACTGGGCCCAACTTCACAACAAATCAAATTTGACAAAGGACTCCTATGTGTCCACTGACCTCTATCAACATCTCCAACTGTATCTGAGCCAGGTGATTGGTTGTCCTTCGGCAGGGGAGGGCCATCTGCAGGGACAGCCTCATCCCTCACCAATCGCACTAGACGCTCCAACTCTTCAGGAGCCTGCAGAGAGGACCGTTGCATTTAACCTTTCCTAAGTCAGGCAGTTGGGAACAAGCGATCTCCTATAATAACAAACCCAGTGTCATTTTGTTTTTTAAAAGGTACCATCGGATGAGTACAGAACAGAACAGATAGACACTGAAATGACCCCCGGATCAGGGTTCTCACCAGTTTCTTCAGGTCATCGTCCCCCCCGATATGGACACTGTTGAAGAAGATCTGAGGAACGGTGGTTTGTCCGGTCAGCTCCCTCACCCTCCCCCGGAGCTCGGGGTGTTCACCCATGTCCACGGCCCACACAGGCAGCCCCAGTTGGCCAAGGTGGCTCCTGGCCTGCACACAGTGGGGACAGCCCATCACAGAGTAGACGACCACCCTGCCCTGCACCTTGCCCTGCAAGTCCCCCATCTGAACCGCCCCGGAGAGGACAGACACGGCTGAGAAACAGGTTGAGGCAGCAGCCACTGTCGGTTGGTAGAGGTGGCGATGTAAAAAACATGAACAGTGCTTTTAAGACACTTTCTCCGGGTGTGGAAATATCGATGTAGGCTCACCTAGTTCTTTAACGGTGAAGCTACATTTATTTGCCGTATTGGCTAATTTGGTAGATACTATCCTGATACTATCCTGATCCACTCATCTAATTCATCCTCAAGAACTGCTTCTCTGTAGTCACTGAACACTGGATAAAGTCTATTATTAACTCCATTGTGACATTTTACACATTGGTGTCAGTTTACGTGGTTTAAACGTGAATCCTTTGTGTTGAGGAATCATTAAATAAATCCATACTTGGCCCTTGCTATAAACACATTGCCACACTCACTGTTACCAACTTCTACCTTATTTAGTTTGGATAGAACCTACATTTCTTTGGTTGGCATTAATTTCACTTCAAATCTCATTTTTACAAAAACACCATAAATAATCTGCCATCAAATCAATGCACCTGCCTAAATATTCAAAACCTCAAATTTATTATAAATTCTAATTGGTCCAATGTATTTATTTGTGTCAGAGCTATTGACATTCATTTGAATAATAATGAGTGATTGTCTAAATTAAATGCTGATGGTAGCCTGATATGGAAGCCCATATGGGACTATATTTAAATGATCATGCAATTTCTCAAATCCATTATCATTTTCAATGTATGTGTTATTGGAGATGATTGTATCAAGCTGATCAGCCAACGTGCTAACTTCCCTTACCCCAGCCAAGCCATTGCCGTCATTGGAAGTAACCTCCTACCTGAACACCTGCCTTGATGAGAAGTCTGACAGATTTACTTTTCATGTTTGAATTTTGTCCCTAAAAGAACGTAGTGACTTAAAAATAGAAATGCAATTGACCGGCGGCGCTGTTTAGCTTATTGCATTTAAATATTGTCCACTGGACCGCACATTCGATTCTTTAAAAATAAGACGTGAAATGCTGTTTTCATTTCCATTTTCAAATAGTTAGAAAGTGCAATTTCATTTTAAGAATTTTGAGACTTAAATAACGCTTGCACAAATGGAAAATTAGGCTACCTTCTTTATATAACATTATATTTTAACATTTTCGTTAACATTTTAATGTAGTCCACCGTAAAGCCGGATACGTCTTTGAAAATGAAATTTCAAACCCTTTCCAAACACTTACATATTCTAAAAAGTATAATCCATTTGTGAAATTACATGATCATTTAAATATAGTCCCATATGGGCTTCCATAGTCTAAACTTACATTAGTTAGTTATTTTGATAAAGGTTTTATTGGGTATTGACATTTATTTATAAAATTATGAAAATATTCCAAACATTTGAAAACTAAAAATATTTTGATGGTAGGACAGTGTTCCCCAAGATATTTAATGGTTGTGTTACGTTATAATGGCTCAGAGCTATTGACGTTTTTCATTGACAGGCAAATGAGAAAAGATTATTCGGAAAATGTGTGTTGTTTCTTTGTGGACGTTTTCATTGACGAGGAATTCACGATCAAAGTCTCAATCTTGAATATAAAGATTATATCCCCGCCGTGTCCACCTCCTTGTTCACTCCGCTGCAGCCGTCTATCTGGTAATTTAGTTAGTTTGAGGTTGTTGGGGTTGAGACTAAGACATCTAATTATAGCTAGCAGGGAACAGCTAGCAATGAGCCTAAAAATGTGCGAAGCCTTAGTGTAACGTCACTGTCACCATGCCAATGATCAACCTAAATCAATCGGAAAATGTTATAAGCCCGGATATAACTTGCTAATATCAAATAGTCTACAACATGTCCATGCATTTAGCTATCTACTGTCAGCAGTTTCTATAATCGTTTCCTACCTTATCGTGCAGCGTCGGAACCCCTCCGTTTTCTACCAAAACCGTTACAGTACTTTAAAATCTAAGAGATTGAAAATGGAATACATGGCGCAATTCAATGCTTTTCAGCCTTAGTATGTATTATTTACAATTAGCTAGTAAATTCTGTAAAGTATTACAAAGCTCATATAGTCAGATGGCACTGTTTTCGCATAAGTTCTCCATCTCTGCCTTTTTGCTTTGGTCTGTGCGGATGGCAGTTTCAAATCGAAACTGCTCGGAACCTTTTACACGCTGTTATTTGTTTCCTTAATGACATTCTGGTTGCAACCCCGTTAATCTTAAAGCGAAGCAGATCGCGGAAGTGCAGACACTTTCTAGGGCTGCTTTCGTATGTTTACTGGAAAAAAAACATTTGATTTTGCTTGTTAAAGATGTCTGGTTTGTCCGATGCCGAGCGCATGGGCTTTAGACATATTTTGAAAATAATGTCACGGGAGGACGTACTTTCTCTTAGCGATACAGTAACAAATAAACGTATTGCGGTGGGAAGTGTTACTGGTAATGACTTAGTAGCTAGAAACAGTTTTCTACCTGTCTGAATCAATATTGAGATATCATAGTTTTATTTGTATGTTTCAGAGGCCATCGATGCCATTCTTTCATACACAAAGGATGCTGAGGATCTGCTGAAACGAAGGAAGCTGCAGCGTGACATCATATTCAAGTACCTGGCGAAGGAAGGGGTTGTGATGCCCACGGATAGCGATAAAAACCAGCTAGTGAAGAGGACTCTGAGTTTCTGGACAGCCAGGCAGCATATCAACTCACATGTTTGTTTCTCTGTTTGATTAAACTATTATTTCTCATTTGTTAATCTGTTCCAAAGAACATTTAAATGATGATTGTGTCTACTTGTGTGTAGGCATTGGTAAGCCAAACCTCAACAGTTGTGACCAGCCCAGGTCAACGACCATCAGCACCTATGTACTCTGACACAGAGGCCAGCGCTGTATTGGACTATCAGACATTGGCCAGAGAGTTCTGTCAGTGGTTTTTCCAGCTTTACAACAGTCAGAATCCCTACCTGAGCAGACCACCTCAAGACTGGGGACCCCAGCACTTCTGGGATGATGTCTGTCTGCGCCTCATCAATAGGTAATCATTTTAGAATACATTTGAGATTTGTAACTATTTTAAGACTGACTATCGTTTTATTAAAATGTTAGCTTTTCCTGTATGTTCCTCAGCATTGAAGGTATTCTTTCAGTATGGTCTGTCTTACTGTTTCTCAGGTTTGATGGTGAACAGCTGGAGTTCCATGGCTCTGACATGACCAGCAAGCGTCTCCTGGCCTTGGCGAAGGATGAGAGGATCCTGCTTAACCCCAACATGAGCCCCGACGGCCTGAAGGTCCTGCACTCCCCCCACGGCCTGGTGCTCATCGCTGTGGCTGGGACGGTCCACAGAGACTCTCACTGCATGGGAGTCTACGAGCAGGTGTTTGGCCTCATTCGCTCGCCACTGGACAACAAATGGAAGATTAAGTTTGTCAACCTAACAATTGGGGGGTCTCAAGTCATGGGAGGAGCCGAAGCGCTGGTTTCACCTCCGCTGAACTCCAGCACTACTGAACTACAGGTGCTCCTCTTAGATGCAGATCGTCAGGTGTTTCTGAATTTCCGGCATACTCAATTACGTTGAAAAATATAGATATGTTAAAGTACACTGTGGATATCATATTGCTTTCATTGATTTTGGGTTATCAAGTGGTTAGAAAGCAAGGGGAAAGGCACTTCAGGTGAAACAAATGTGTAATCAGTATGTTGTTACCCAGTTATAATTCTGTTCTTATCCAGTGTAGTTAGTTGATGGGTATTTGTCACCCTCAGCCAACTGTTACCAAGCTGTTGACATCATATTCCAGGCCATGTTTAGGTTTACATACAATGAATGTGTGGTTTCCACAATTCTTCTGTTGTCTCATTTAAATAGTCTCTTCCTCAACCTTCAGGGATCTGTGCCTTATGTAAAATAATGTATTAGCAGAACCATGCCTCTTAAATGTGTAAATAGGTTTATTTTTTATTAAAAGATAGGGGAATTTTAAGGACATATTTTGTCAAATGTGTCATACCTGTACATAAAAGAAAATAAATGTATTTGGATGCCAGTATACTGTTTGGTTGTCATTGTAGTGTCTGCAAGGTACAGTACAACATTGGTTTTTCAAAGCATAAGGAATAGGATTTTGACTTTCACCATGTCAGATTATTTGATGTTGTAATCTATGTTAAATTGAGATCATTGATTGTGCCCTACCATACTGCCTTTAGTGAGAAGGCTGCAAACTTAAAAGATAGTCCAACAATAAGTTAAAGTGATTTATGAACCTAGACACATTTCAAATGCAATGGCTCTCAAAATAGTTTACATCCCCTTGGAGTTCTCCACACATCGTGTTACAAAAAAGTAGAAGTGCATTTAATCTGTCATTTGTCTGATGATCAACACAAAAGATGTCCATGATGTTGAAGTAAAAAATCAATAACTAACATCAATAACGACAAAAACATTATGTTGGTACCTAAAGTACTGTGCAAGTCTTAGGCTTCTTGAAAAATAGGACACTTACCAATAAATACAAATAAACACTGATGCAATAAAATGTAACAAAAATTGCTAAGATCATTGCTATCTTCTGAGATGGCTATAAAAATGTCATATATCAGTCTGATGAAACTGGACATGTTGAAGACAGAACATTTACGGAAGGACCCAAAAAGCTGTCTGCATCTGATCAGCAGTACTTAAAGGTCACTTCCTTAAGGGGCAGAAAGCAAATCCAGTGAAGTGCTTGCTCAGCATCTGGTACAGTCATCTTGGATGACTTGGACAGGGAAAGGGAAAAAAATTACTTATGGCAAATCCTCCAAGAAGCTTGGAAGAACTTACCACAGGACTACTTGGAAAAGATTGCTCAACAGTCTACCTAATAGAATTGCTTCAGTTTTGGATTGTATGGGAGGCTACAAGATACTTACTACCCCCATTTGTTACTATTGTTTTGTAAATTTATTTCTAAAGCCCTTTTTACATCTGCAGTAGTCACAATGTGCTTTTACAAAGCACCTAGCCTGAAACCTGTGTACTGGGGTGTTGGTCTGGACTGGCGCGTTAGAGTGAAAGCCAAGAACAACTTTAAAGAAATACTCACCAGCAGGAACGTGCGCAGGAATTTTGAGGGGCCATTGCTCTAACCTGAAAAAAGGGCAAACAACCGTACGGTTCACCCTCGGAGGGGCAACTTGAGTCCAGGAGGGCATACGGGCGGTTGCCTGGACAACCTTAGCCCCCCCCCGTGCACGTCCCTGCTCACCAGAATCTGTTTTTGTCTTGACAAGTATAGTTATTTTATTGCATAAGACATCAAATACATAAGAGCAATCCAGTCTCAGCCCTGTTATAAATTTGCATTAACACTGGCCTTGCAATGATTCCACTTCAACTTCAAGGCAGTCATTTTATGTCTGCCCTTGTCAATGGCCCAGCTTGAGTGGGTTGCATAAGAGTTTAAAAGTATTCCCAGCTGTAATGGCAACCAAATGTATTTCTAACAGATATGCTGTCGAATGTTAAGACCCGCAATCAATTACTAATAAATTTTTATCACATGTTGTTATTAAATTTTTTTTTTAGGGTTTAGGTTAAAGTGAAAAATATTTATAATTTAATAAAAAAAATTAATTCAAATTTTAAGACTGAAAGATTTGCAGAATTTTACATTTGCATTGCCAAGATTGCCCAAGTTGCAGTATGTGGCCAAGAAAAGCTTTTTGTTTTCTAAGAGGCACAGTGTTTATAGAGGTTTGGCCATCAAAGGCCAGCTGAGTCCTACAAATACTGCTCTGGAATCAGTCTGAGGCCAGCAAATACCGCTCTGGGATCAGTCTGAGGCCAGCAAATACTGCTCTGGGATCAGTTTGAGACCAGCAAAGACTGCTCTGGGATCAGTCAGAGACCAGCAAAGACTGCTCTGGGATCAGTCAGAGACCAGCAAAGACTGCTCTTTATTAAGGTAGGGAATCCCACTGAACTAAAAGAACTGTTTATTTAGACATGAGTCCCATTGATCTAACCCTAACCTTTAATATTATATCAGGAATAGGCTGCCCATGCATCAATTCCCTAAACAAACAAACAGAACTACTTCATATTTAGGAATTCCATTGGGCTGTCAACATACTACTATGAGTTAGAATAATAGAATACACAGGGTACAGTTTAAAAATGGGGTTGTGTGCATCTGCCTTTTCATTCTTAAAACCACTATAGGAGCCAAGGTCAGCTAACTGCTAAGTTAGTCAGCTAGTTAAACCTGTGGTACTGTCACGGCGCCTCCTGATGCCGTGCCTTCTCCTGATCGCGTCGCACCCCGGCGTTCGACGTCACCGGCCTTTTAGGTGCCATCGTACTCGTATGTCCTGTTTTCCCATGTCCTGTGAACACACCCTTCCTGATTACCCGCCAGCTGCATCTAATGTAGTTGGCTACTTAATCCCCTGTGTGTCTTGTCTCTGTGT